>QTSX02007200.1:64848-293728 GCA_014839935.2 Entomophthora muscae
CTAGCAATGAAAGTTTGTAATTTATTTATTTATGTTAAAATTCTTTTATTATGGTATCTGGTGCTATCCCAAACACTTGATACTGGATTACTTGTATAGATTTATATCACTCTTGCCAACTAAATATAAAAATGGAATTAAAAAATTAAAAATTAAAGTGTAAAAGTTAGAAGTAGATTTTATTAACATATATTATTATGCTTTTATGAAGACCTTCTCTGGGATTTTTTCTTTCAAAACTTGCTTTCTAAAATAAGAATTAGAAATTTTAATTATTTTAAAAAGAAAAATTTAAAAGTGTAGCTTTTATTGAGGAAAGAGATTTTTATTGAGGGCGCCTGTAGTGGGTTCTTTGGTATGTACCCACCCAGCAATGACTGTGGCGCACAACCTCCACCATCACACTGTAGACAGTGGATACACCCTGGTTGAAATATTATCAACAGCTAGTAAAAGGGAGAATGGTGAGGTGGGAGTTCAGGAGCAGCTTTTCTGCTGGGGCTGCAGTCCTGTAAATCCCTGCCAGGACCAGGGCGTCCTGGATTACGTGGTCCACCAAGTTGTAACCTGGGGGGACCTTCTTGTTGTCCAGGGAGAGCCTGGCCTTGTCAATCCCTAGGAGGACCCCGTCCAGGTCCTCTACAGACGCGCTCATCCCAAAGTAAAAGAGATACCCAAGGTAAACCACCAGATGAAGCTTTTGTCCAGCAAAGGCTTCTGTGAACTCACAGAGTTTATTATACACAGCACCAATCTTCTTCTCATTCTTGGTCTTCAAGAAGGTAAGATCCATAGCCAGAGGAAGCCCTGTCTTGTTGGCACTCCAGGCCAGCCCAAAGTCTGCCAGGAGGATTTTTGTCTTCTTTACGGCTGTTACTTCTGCAACAGCCAGGTTTGACACCACACGCCCAAAGTTGTCCAAAAGGTAAGAGATAGTATGTTCTACTGGGAAGCAGGCAACCACATGGGCCCGGCCTATCTCTGGTATGTTATTGAGTGAGAGCATTGCCAGGACGTCCCAAACAAGCTCAATGGAGTTTACACAGTAAACTCCACTGAGGGCCACTGGGTCCAGGCGGACCAATTGGGCATCCTTGTAGGCATTAACTGCCCACTTAAATGCCCCTTGTCATGTGTGAGCCCAGCCAATGCCTCACTGGACATTGGGAAGGTGCCGTTAATTTAATCCTTGAGCTCCCACAAAACAGGAGAATACAGAAACAGCTGCCTTGCCACATGATTGGTGTAGTTGGTGTAGAACGTGGCAGGGACCAGGACTTGCAGATTTTGCCGTCTATGTTTTCTAAAATAAAGTAATGTTGCAACATCTTCAATTACTCCCTCTTGGGGAATTAATGCCCCAAGTAGATCAACAAATGAGTCACCAAATGGCTCACTGTCAGGGATCCAGTCTTGGGTGGCCAGCCTGTTGTTTTCAGGGGTAACTCAGGCCAGGTTTTTTGCAGGCAATGCCCACCACAAGAGGGGAGCTAACTTTAAAAAATAGGAGGTGGACTTTCCCACCCAGGACCACGGGCTGGCAGCCAGGATTATAGTGTCAATTATCCCTGTGAGGGTGATGTAAACAATCCCAAACAGCTTTCCAGAATGGTTGGTTGGGAGGTCAGGGGAGGAAGTGGGTATAGATTTTGGGGTTACAGGCTGTTCCATGGGCAGGTTGTAAGCAGGGAGATAGTTGAATTTCCCTCTGAACAACTTGGGGGTTGAAAATATCCACAGGCCTTGTCAGTTGTATCTAACTGCAGATTGTATGCAGGCCAAAGGGTCAAGTTTGAGTATCTTTTCTGGGGTGTAGTCCTTGTATTCAGATTTCAGAGGGTAGTCAGTAAAATAGACGGATCTGAAGGGTATACCAGGAGGACAGAAAACTGCGGGCGGCGGGCCAGGAGATCTCAAACTGAATTGGTAGATAGCAAATACAAAATAATGCAATAGCTGTGTGAGCCAAAATAACATAACCTTTATTCAAAAAAGGCAATAAGTTTGGAGCGCATGGTCCTTTGATCTATATAGTACCCCACCTTCAAACTTAACATTTTTCATGAAGGGTTCATCAGGGCATTGGGAAAGGCAGGGCCAGGTGAACTAGGTGCTTGGTTCCAAAGGCAGCAAAATGTCACTTGGCCCAGGAGTTCTTTCATTGGTCAAGAATCTTGATTTGGCTACCTGATTATCTTGCTTTAGTGTTGTGGTCATGGGACCGGACTGCAGGCCTGTGCCTCTTTCCTGGGTTGGCTCCTGATTGGTTTCTGGTGTAGACTTCAAGTTCATTAAGCTAATAGTTGCCAAATCAGTACCTCTATTAGGCGCTGTTATTAGTCTTCCATTTGGTGCATAAATTTCCTTGGTTTGGCTTGCTTCACTGCATGAGCCAACATTCTCAGTATCAGCTTGTGGGGGCTTGATCCCAGAAAAGCCCAGGCAGGCAGTCCTGCGGTCCAGGGAGTCCAGGGTCAGGGTTTGATTCCTGCTCCCGGGCCCAGGTTTCCAGAGAGGAAGAATTGTCAATTCTGACACTCACAAACCAGTAAATTGGTTGCACTACTATCAGTTGGCCATCTATTATGAGGATCAAATAATCCAGATCCTAAGCAGAACACAACTTGATTAAGCCTTGTGACTCAAGAGTAACATTACTCAGATAAGCCCCATGACGTACATGGACAGTATATGGCTTTCTGTGATACTATATATTATCCTATATTCATATCCAATAAATTATCATTTCTCTTCTTAATTTTCCCCTTTATCTTGTTTATTATACTTCCCAGAAGTATACATATAATAGTGGTACCACAGGTAGGTTATCCATACCTACCTAACTCAAAGGAAAATTTTCCCCTAAGAAAAAGACCCAAGCAATGGTACTCCCTAACGGCTGGAGAGACTACAAAGAAGGACAAGACATTTCTGCAGACCTCGTCATCTATGACAATGTGCTTGTGCCCATTGAACAATATAACACTCTCAAAGCCCGCAGACTGTTACCTGCAGCTCCAACCACAAAAGAGCCACAGCAGTCTGAAATATCTAACATTGTACTCCAGCACCTATGTTCAGCAGAAATTGGGACCTTTTCAGGGTTAAGCTGGGAAAACACCAACCTCTGTATCAACAGCACACAAAGCAAGCTCACAAGTAGGCTACCCCTGAAGACTCTAGGCCAGCAAAGTCTCCCTCTGTGTCATGGGAGCCACCTCCTGCTTTGTCAGTGACTGGTTTGACCAACATCCTTATCACAGCAAAGACTGGGACATGTTTAAAGCCGCCTTCCTCAAAAATTTCGCCATGAAGGATTCCAATGTGGTGATAATGACAGAACTTTGAACCTTCAAAATGACAGGAACAATTGAGGAGTACATTGCTGCATACAAAGACCTATGTGACTGTGCGCCCAACACCATCAATTTTGATGAGCCTGGGCCATGTTTGGACCTCTACAATGGCCTTCCCACGCACATTAGACGTCAGTTTGACA
Organism: Entomophthora muscae; assembly: GCA_014839935.2. NCBI lineage: Eukaryota > Fungi > Entomophthoromycota > Entomophthoromycetes > Entomophthorales > Entomophthoraceae > Entomophthora > Entomophthora muscae. The sequence goes on from QTSX02007200.1 coordinate 68,348, forward strand.
TGACCTGCTGCAAGAACCTAGATGATGTGTTCTTGGAAGGGAAATGTGCAGCTCAAAAGTCCAACAACCTATATGCAACAAACAAACACAAGGATAGTCCTACAGCCAAGAAGAACCTTTGTCCTAATAAAAAGAACAACCGAGCTAATAATACCCATCCTTGCAATGGGAATCACACTGCACAAGCTAACCATGCAAGTGCTGAAGACACCAACAAGGAGGGAAAAGCTCAGGGGAGTGCTTAGGCAAGCTGCCCTCCCCCACTTCACAAAACTTGTACAGGGACCAAGATGTGGATTCAATCACCATGATCCAAGTCTCTTCCAGCAATCCTCTACTGTTTGCTACCCAAACTGAAAATAAACTCCTCACTTATCCTTTCTGTTTTTGCAGATATCAGGGAACCACACTATTTGACACTGGAGCAGACCAATTCCTTGTTGACAAATATTTTTCCAAACTCATGAAACTACCAACAGTCCAAAGCAACATCAAGAGAGTTATCATGGCAGACAACAGAAGCACACCAGTTACCCAAGAGGCAAAACCTTTCCACGCCCAAATTGGAGACATACAAACCATACTCAGCAGCCCAATCATACCAATCCCCAAGTATGACGTTATACTTGGCCTGGATTAGATGAGAAAGACCAAACCTCACATTGACTGGGACATTGCTACCCTCACCATACAAAGAGGAAAAGTACACCACCATGTTTATCCAACTCACTTGATACACTTATGAGGGACCATGTATTTGTGAAAATTATGGAAACAGAAGAGGAAAGTGACCCCATCAAGATCAATTGGAACACCTGCAAATATGAGATGATCCATTTTAAAAATAGGGAAGCCATACAAGAAAAGGACTATATCCAAGATCAGCTTGTCAGTGAGTTCCCTTCAGTCTTCCAAGAAACCTTACAAGAGTTATCACCCAACTGTGGCATACAACAAAAAATTGATCTCAAGGGGAGTGTCCCAAAAGCATGGCCCATCTACCACCTTACACCCCAAGAAGACAATGCTCTGAAAGCCTATTTGGACAAAGCACTCAAAAAGGGCCTCATTAGATCCTCAAAATTGCCTTTTAGTGCTGCTGTCTTCTTTGTGGCCAAGAAAGATAGAGGACTCCGCCTAGTCACAGAATACAGGGCACTCAAAAAATTCACAATTAAGAACAGGTTTCCCCTGCCCCTGATTGATGACCTTTTTGACACCCTGGGGGGTCCCAAATCTTCACAAAAATCAACTTGACAGAAGGCTACCATCAATTTTGTGTAAAGCCTGAAGACATTCCAAAGACCGCATTCAGAACCAAGTACAGATCCTTTGATTGTGTTGTCCTAAATTTTGGCATTACAAATGCCCCTGGCACCTTCATAACCTTGATGAATGAGGTTTTCAAAGAATACATTGGGAAGCAAGCAATCATATACCTGGAAAGCATAATTATCTACAGTCAACCCCTAAAACAACACTGGAAAGATGTCTGCCTGGTCCTCTATACCCTCAAAAAAAAGCAACTCATTCCCAAGCCACCAAAGTGTGACTTCTTCTTGGCTGAACTCCCATTTCTTGATCACATTATCAGCAAGGAGAGAATCAAACCAGACCCAGAAAAGATATGTGCCATAACCAAAATTCCAGCTCCTAGAAACAAAAGCAAACTCTGTACCTTCCTAGGCATGGTAGCCTAAGTTATAATTCATCCCTGAATGGGGTGCTCTGACAGCCTCTCTATCAGCCATTATAGGCAAAACAACCAAAATTTTATGGACACCTCACAAGACCAATATTTCTGCCACTAAAAGAACAAATGGTTACTGCCCCTATCCTTTAATACCCAAACTTTGAAGGGAAATACAAGTTGGAAACCAACGCGTCTGACTGCACCATAGAAGGAGTTCTCTGTATCCAGATGGCAGAAAAGGGCTTCCTCCCTGTGGCGTACAAGTCAATGAAGCTTTCCAATGGTGAACAAAGATTCCCCATACACAATAAAGAACTAGTAGCCATTGTACACTGCCTCATGAAATGGTGATGTTATCTAGAAGGAGTCATAAACATTTAAAGTCCTCACTGATCACAAGTTGTTGATATTCTTCAAAAAATAACAACACCTGTCAAGAAGACAAGCCAAATGGATGAGTCTCATACAGAGATACCCCATGCAAATCAAATACAAGCCAGGCAAGGAAATGCTTACCACAGATGCCCTGCCAAGGCTATACAGCAAACACGTCTTCTGCACTGATATCAACCCCAACTGGACCATATTAATCATGGGGATCTCCAGGAAAGGTTCCCACCTGGCACACCAATGGACATCCAAGAGAAAATCCTTAAGAACAAACATCTGTTCAAAAGCGTATATAGTACGCTGCATCAAATACTTCCAAATGGCGACACTGTACTCTACGTCCTGTCAACTCAAAAGATTGACACAATTCTCTGTTATCACAGAGACTTGGGACACACCTGTAGCAGAAACTTGCATGAATATCTCAAGACCCGCTACTGGTGGCCCAACATGCTAGATGATATCAGAGAGGTACTGGGATAATGCAAAGTCTGTGAGAAGTACGCTCAAACCAAAACACCACCCAAGTCAGTAGTACCTGTATCTATCATACAACCCTTCAAGGTATGGCAACTGGATATTGTGGGACCAATGCCTAGTGAAAACAAGGGAAAGAAGTACATCATAACAGCTATCAACTATGCAACAATGTGGCCTGTGGAACAAGCCACTAAAGAACACAAGGGCAACAATGTGAGACAACTCATTTGGAAAGAAATCATAGCCAAGCTTGGAAAAAATGTTCTTCTGATCACAGATGAAGGCACTGAACTTAAGGCCATTGTCACCAATATCTATCTTTCCAAGCATGGGATAAAACACATCACTACCAGCCCATATCATCCTCAAGCAAATGGACATTTAGAAAGACTAAACGGCACGCTTGTAGAAGCCCTCAGTAAGTTATCTGCTAACAATCCAAAGTTCTGGGTCAACATGCCCCCAACTGCACTCATGGTCTGTAGAACAAGAGTTAACCACAATACGGGCAAAAACCCTTATGAACTTGTCTATGGACAAAAGCCTGCTCTTGTTAATACATCCGCAGGACCACAATTACCTCTGCCCAAAAAGGTATCTGACAACAGTGATCCCAGCGTACAGTGTGCTAGAAGAGACCAGGAAGACATGGAACAAAACAAGAGTCATGAGAGAAGCAATCCCACAACAGCAGAAAAGGTTCCAAGTTGGGGACAGAATCTGGGTTGTCAATCACAATCAGCATAAGTTGGAACCAGGGTTACATGGACCAGGCACTGTCATGGAAGTCAAGCCCAACAATACCTACCTTGTCAAAGGAATTGGATCCCAAACTGAACTAAAGCTTATGCACCACAACTGACTCTGCCTGTGTAAAGCAAGAACAGCCCAACAAAATTCCAGACTTCCTATCCCCAATGCCAAACTGGATCAATACCAAGCCTGCATCCCCAACACTACAAGGAAAATTCCCAAGGCTCTGCCTTCCAGCACCCAAGGGGGAGATGTTGCAACATCTTTGATTACTCCCTCTTGGGGATTAACACCCCAAGTAGATCACTGAATGAGTCACCAAATGGCTCACCAACCAACCAGTAAATTGATGGAACTACTATCAGTTGACCATCTATTATGAGGATCAAATAATCCAGATCCTAAATGGAACAAAACTTGAATAAGCCTTGTGACCTAAGAGGAACATTACTCAGATAAGCCCCATGACCTCCATGACGTACATGGACAGTTTGTGGCTTTCCATAATACTATATATTATGCTATATTCATATCCAATAAATTATCATTTCTCTTCTTAATTTCCCCTTTAACTTGTTTATTATACTTCCCAGAAGTATACACACAACAGTAAGTATTTTTAAATTTTATTAATTTTTTATTGGGTTACCTCCTTGTTTTTCCTCCTTGCCTGCAGCCTCTGTCAGTTTGGTCATTCCTGGCGTAATCAGTTGGGCAGGCAATTATGTATCCTCTTTTCTTGTGCGCTTTGCAGGTTTGAGGTGGGTATACATCTCAAGGTTGTCAACCCAGACGGACGGTGCAGAAAGATTGTATGCCTTAAACTGAAGGCCCTCAACCACTGACTTCTGAATGTTTAGTAAGCACTTGATTGTCTTCTCAGGGGTTCTGATATTTTGGTCATAAGGGCCTTTGCAGACACCCTCTCTATTTTTCCCCTTCAAGGACGGTGGACTTAACTCTTGCTTTGACCTTGCAGTCAATTTCTCTGATCTCTGCAATTGCAGATTCAAGGTCCTTCAATAACTTCTTGAGTTCTCTCATTAATTTTTTACTAACATTTCCATATTTTTTATAGATTTCATCCCAATAAAATCTGTATATTTCTGATACCATTGCCTTTTTGTTTATTCCTGTTTGTTTTCCCATTTACTACATTATCCCATTTTTTTACCCATTGTGTATATGTTTTACGCTTAATATAATATGTGTTATTTGCTTTATGTTGGCATTGCTTCCATAACTACCTTATTATTTTTAACACTTAAACACAGCCCCTTGTGAAAATATTAACAACAATTTGGTGATCAGCTAAATTTGAATTAGAAAATTATAGGTTAACTTTTTTTAGATAAAGTTGTTACTGATCCAAATTCAAAACCTTAATGATAAAATTTAAGCCAATCAGGAGCCAAGTGATAAAGTGATTGTTGTGACATAAAGGGACATTCAATAATTCTTTGATGCATGTGCGCTAATTAATATGATTGGCTGGATGTTTTGCCATTGTACGCCATTGCTGCTGTGGCAAGTTGTTGATGGACTAGTGCCCAATCAGCTGCTGGGTTAGCACTAGTCCACCAACAACTTGCCACAGCAACAATGGTGCTCAATAGAAAAATAACCAGCCAATCATATTAATTAGCGCACATGCATCAAAGAGTTTTTGGGTGACCCTTTATGTCACAACAATCACTTTATCACTTGGCTCCTGATTGGCTTAAAGCTTATCATTAAGGTTTTGAATTTGGATCAGTAACAACTTTATCTAAACACAATTAACATAATTTTCTAATTCAAATTTAGCTGATCACCAAATTGTTGTTAATATTTTCATAAGGGGCTATGGTTGGGTGCTAAAAATAACTGTGTTCAAGATCTAGATACACAACATAGTAAATATATGATTTTATAGAAATAAGCTGAACATAAAGAATAAAGCCAACTATAAACAAAGAGAACATGATTAATTGAAATTCAAAAAAAAGATAATATAAATAGAAAATTTTTGGTGACAGGGGTTTATTGAGGAGGGGAAGAGTGATGCCTAGTAGGCAGAATGGCGCAGGAAGAAGGACGTAGAGGCAGTGCTGGCCTGGGGGGTCTGGAATTGAATGGGTTGGGTTTGCGGGCGGGGGGTGTTGGTGGCAGGGGTGGAGGCAGGAGGATTGCGCGTGATGGCTGCCATATACTGCTCATTGTACTCCTCATCAGTCATTGGCTGGATGGGCTGGTAGGTGGCTGTGGCACAGGGTGGGAGGCGCTTATCCTTGCATGATTGGTTACCCATGTTCACATGGAAAACCATTTGCGCAAACAAGTCAGCCACCATTTGGTGACCAAAGAGAAAATTGTGGTCAAGGACCCCAAGATAGAGGTTGTTGAAAGCCTGAGGGTGGCGCTCCTGTAGTGTATCTCCAATGTTGAAGAAGATGACATCAGCCAGATGGACGTCTGCATGGCCAGCGGGGTAGACTAAGGCCTGGTGCCCACGTCCCTGGATGGCCTCAAGGGCAGTGGAGCTTCCCTCCATCTGGTGGCTCAAAAAACCCCGGTATTTGGAATTCAAGCCATCCCAGGAGTCAAGCAATCCACCAAGGATGTGGATGTACTTGTATCCATTGATAAAATCAGGGTTTTTCCAATAGTAGACAAAACCCTTGGCTGAAACAGCCAGAAATGCACCAACAAATGTCCCCTTTTTGACCTTCTTCCTTCCATTCTTGGTAGTGGCTTTTCCTTGCTCACCAAAATTGTCAAATGCAATTGATAACTTGTAGTACAAGACAAACATGATGTCATCTGTTAGGCTTGTCAAGCATCTGACCAGGGTTGATTCAATTGCGGTGTCATATGGGGAATCCTCAGCGCCATCCCATTGGTTGCCGGCAAAATTGGTAAGAACCCGTACAGAAGCCACCTTCCCATACATCCAGAGCTGCACCATGCGCTTGGAGACCCATATGTTATGGTGTGCAAGTTGCTTCCAGACCTGGGTCAAGGAAGCTTGGGGTCCTGCTGGAGGAGATCAAGCATTATTGGGTAGGCCTTGGTTATCTGGGACTCTGTGGCCTTCTTTGGCTTCTTGGCTGTCCCAATCAGATTTCCCTTATTCATTAGGTTGTTGAACTCCCGCATTATGATGGCTTGGGTAAATTGCAACTGAGCGGCAATCTGGTCCCATGACAGACCCTGTAGGTTTAGTGCCACAATTTCCTGAAGAATTTGGGCAGTGATTATTCTGTGTTTGGGGCGCTGGGCGGCAGGAGCTGAAGCCTGATTGGCTGTAGGGGGGCAGGTTGGCTGGTGGCAGGAAGTTGTTCTGGATTGAGGTTGCCATCCTGATTGGTTGGTTGACAGGCAGCTGGTGCAGAGGTGGGTGTGGGAGCAAGGGCAGAGCTAAACGCTAAGTGACTCTCAAACAAGTCAAAGCTATATGGGTCGGGGGACAGTAACAGGTCAGCTTCCTTGTTACCCGCCTCAAAGGCTTGGGTGTAAACAGGTGCCTCCACTTTCTGTGCCTTGCCTCCATTGAAGCTGGCTTGGCTGCTGCTGGCTTGGCTGCTAGCGCCATTGAAGATGTTGTTGTTGAAAACAATATTGAAAAAAACCTAGGATAAAATCACTAAAAGTAGAAATTTTAAGATTTAATGATTTATTTTTATTGTAATCTCAAGTCTATATTTAGAAGGTTCTCAAAACCTTTTCATACAAATCTGGAGCCATGAAAATGGATAAAATGCTTCTGGTCCTAAATTGGATAGCTGTTGATTGGCTGTTAAATTGATAGTTTTCTATTTTATGCTGCTTATACTACACATCTTGTGTGAGTTCATTTTGTTTTGTGCTTGTGTAATCTCGCTTCTAGATTGCTCAAGTTTTGTTTTGTTTTAGTTCTTCTGTTGGTGCCTCATATGAATCCTGATTAGATTATAATATACTCCAAAACAGCATTCATCCATTTCACTTGTTGTGTCAGTTCATTTTGTTTGTGGTTTGAACTACACCGCTTGATGTTTGATATAATTTTGTATGATGGGTTAGTGAAAAAAAAATTTGGTTTGAAAGTTCATTTATTAACCAAAGATATTTAAATTAATTGAATCCTGAATCTTGCGCAACTTGAATTTTGTTAAAATCTGAAATCATTTTGTTTAAATCTGAAGAATTTTTGCTTGTTGCCATAGCCTTTAAAACTACTATAAATTATTTAAAACCTGAATCTTGTGCAACTTGGATTTTGTTCAAATTTGAAATCATTTTGTTTAAATCTGAGGTATTTTTGGCTGTTGTCATGGCTTTTAAAACTACTTTACTGGCTCCCAAATATAGACAAGTCCAATTATAAAATTACAATGAAAAATGCCATGTTTACACTGAATTTTATTAAACAAAATACATTGAGTTATGCACATAATATCTAAATATCAAGAGTTAATGTCTAGTTGTAATATTCTAATGTAATAATTCCATTTGTTGGTCTTTACTTTATTACTGATAATGATAAAATTATTATATAGCTAATTATATATCACCACATAAAATGTATATGTCAAGTTTATACTTCTGGGAAGTATAATAAACAGAAAAAGGGGAAGATTTAAGAAGAGAATGATACTTTATTGAATATGAATATAGAATAATATATATTATCATGATAATCCACATACTGTCCATGTACGTCATGGGGGTCATGGGGCTTATCTGAGTAATGTTCCTCTTAGGTCACAAGGCTTATTCAAGTTTTGTTCCATTTAGGATCTGGATTATTTGATCCCCATAATAGATGGTCAACTGATAGTAGTGCCATCAATTTACTGGTTGGCTGGTGAACCATTTAGTGAGCCATTCAGTGATCTACTTGGGGTGTTAATCCTCAAGAGGGAGTAATCAAAGATGTTGCAACATCTCCCCCTGGGGTGCTGGAAGGCAGAGCCTTGGGAATTTTCCTTGTAGTGTTGGGGATGCAGGCTTGGTATTGATCCAGTTTGGCATTGGAGATAGGAAGTCTGGAATCTTGTTGGGCTGTTCTTGCTTTACACAGGCGGAGTCAGTTGTGGTGCATAAGCTTTAGTTCATTTTGGGATCCAATTGCTTTGACAAGGTAGGTATTGTTGGGCTTGACTTCCATGACAGTGCCTGGTCCATGTAACCCTGGTTCCAACTTATTCTGATTGTGATTGACAACCCAGATTCTGTCCCCAACTTGGAACCTTTTCTGCTATTGTGGGATTGCTTCTCTCATGACTCTTGTTTTGTTCCATGTCTTCCTGGTCTCTTCTAGCAAACTGTACGCTGGGACCACTGTTGTCTGATAACTTTTTGGGCAGAGGTAATTGTGGTCCTGCAGATGTACTAACAAGAGCGGGCTTTTGTCCATAGACAAGTTCATAAGGGTTTTTGCCTGTATTGCGGTTAACTCTTGTTCTACAGACCATGAGCGCAGTTGGGGGCATGTTGATCCAGGCCTTTGGATTGTTAGCAGATAACTTACTGAGGGCTTCTACAAGCGTGCCGTTTAGTCTTTCTAAATGTCCATTTGCTTGAGGGTGATATGGGCTGGTAGTGATGTGTTTTATCCCATGCTTGGAAAGATAGATATTGGTGGCAATGGCCTTAAGTTCAGTGCCTTCATCTGTGATCAGAAGAACATTTTTTCCAAGCTTGGCTATGATTTCTTTCCAAATGAGTTGTCTCACATTGTTGCCCTTGTGTTCTTTAGTGGCTTGTTCCACAGGCCACCTTGTTGCATAGTTGATAGCTGTTATGATGTACTTCTTTCCCTTGTTTTCACTAGGCATTGGTCCCACATTATCCAGTTGCCATACCTTGAAGGGTTGTGTGATAGATACGGGTACTACTGACTTGGGTGGTGTTTTGGTTTGGGTGTACTTCTCAAAGACTTTAAATTGTTACAGTACCTCTCTGATATCATCTAGTATTTTGGGTCACCAGTAGCGTGTCTTGAGATATTTGTGCAAGTTTCTGCTGCGGGTGTGTCCAAGGTCTCTGTGATACTGGAGGATTGTGTCAATCTTTTGAGTTGACAGGATGTAGAGTACGGTGTCACCATTTGGAAGTATTTGATGCAGTGTACTACATACGCTTTTGAACAGATGTTTGTTCTTAAGGATCTTCTCTTGGATGTCCATTGGTGTGCCAGGTGGGAACCCTTCCTGGAGATCCCCAAGATTAATATGGTCCAGTTGGGGTTGTCATCAGTGCAGAAGATGTGTTTGCTGTATAGCTTTGACAGGGTATCTTTCAGTAAGCATTTTTTGCCTGGCTTATATTTGATTTTCATGGGGTATCTCTGTATGAGACTCATCTATTTGGCTTGTCTCCTTGACAAGTGTTGTTGCGTTTTGAAGAATATCAGTGCTTGTGGTTGGTGAGTACCTTGAACGTTTGGGCTCCTTCCATGTAGCATTGCCACTTCATGAGGCAGTGTATGATGGCTACCTATTCTTTGTTGTGTATGGGATATCTTTGTTTGCCGTCAGACAACTTCCTTGATTCATATGCCACAGAGAGGAAGTCATTTTCTGCTGTTTGGATACACAGTACTACTCCTATGGCTTAACCAGAAGCATTGGTTTCTAGCTCATAGATACCCTCGTGGTTTGGGTATTATAGGATGGGGCAGTAACCATGTGTTCCTTCAGTTGGCAGAAGTGTTGATCCTGTAGTGATGTCCTGACAAAATTGGTTGTTTTGCCCGTGATGGCAGACAGGGGGGCTATTAGGGCACCCCAATCAGGGATAAACCTTCTTATGTAGGCTATCATTCCAAGGAAGGTGGGGAGTTCACTCTTATTTCTTAGAGCTGTAATCTCAGTTATGGCGTGTATCTTGTCTGTGTCTGGTTTTATTCTGTCCTTGCTGATAATGAGACCAAGGAATGGGAGTTCTGTCAAGAAGAATTCACACTTTGACGGGTTTGCAACCAGTTGGTTTTCTTCAAGGGTGAGGAGGACCAGGTGGACGTCATCCCAGTGTTGTTTCAGGTTGGTACTGTAAATGATGATGTTGTCCAGGTAGGTAATTGCTTGTTTTCCAATGTGTTCCTTGAAAACTTTGTTCATGAAGGTCACAAAGATACTAGGAGCATTTTTCATGCCAAAGTTGAGAGCAACACATTTAAAGGATCTGTATTTAGTTCTAAATGCAGTCTTTGGAATGTCTTCAGGTTTCACGCAAATTTGGTGGTAACCTGCTGTCAAGTCAATTTTTGTGAAGATTTGGGACCCCCCAGGGTGTCAAAAATGCTGTCAATTAGGGGCAGGGGGTACCTGCTCTTAATTGTGACCTTGTTGAGCGCTCTGTAGTTGGTGACCAGGCAAAGTCCTCCATCTTTCTTTTCCACAAAGAAGACAGCAGCACCAAAAGGTGATTTTGATGGTTGTATGAGCCCTTTTTTGAGTGCTTTGTCAAGGTAAGCCTTTAGGGTGTTATCTTCTTGTGGTGTAAGGCGGTAGATAGGTTGTGCTTTAGGTACAATCCCTTTGAGGTCAATTTTTTGTTAGATGCTGCAGTCAGGAGGTAGTCCTGGTAGTGTTTCTTGGAAAACAGTGAGGAACTTGTTAACTAGCTGGTCTTGGATGTAGTCATTTTTACGTCAAGGCTCCATATTCTTGAAGTGGATGACCTTGTATGTGCAGGTACTCCAATTGATCTTGCTAGGGTTGGTTTTCTCTTCTGCTTCCATGATTTTCAAAAAATACATGGTCCCTCATAAGTGTATCAAGGTGAGTTGGATAAAAATGGTGATGTACTTCTCCTCTTTGTATGGTGAGGGTAGCACTGTCCCAGTTAATGTGAGGCTTGGTCTTTCTCATCCAGTCCAGGCCAAGTATAACGTCATACTTGGGGATTGGTATGATTGGGCTGCTGAGTATGGTTTGTATGTCTCCAATTTGGGCGTGGAAAGGTTTTGCCTCTTGGGTAACTGGTGTGCTTCTGTTGTCTACCATGATAACTTTCCTGATATTGCTTCAAGTGATTGGTAGTCTCATGAGGTTGGCAAATTTCTTGTTAAATAGGGATTGGTCTGCTCCAGTGTCAAATAGTGTGGTTCCCTGATATCTGCAAAAACAGAAAGGATAAGTGAGGAGTTTATTTCCAGTTTGGGCGGCAAACAGTAGAGGGTTGCTGGAGGGTACTTGGATCATGATGATTGAATCCACATCTTGGTCCCTGTACAAGTCTTGTGAGTTGGGGGAGGGAGGCTTGCCTAATCACTCCCCTGAGCTTTTCCCTCCTTGTTGGTATTTTTGGTGCTTGCCTGGTTGGCTTGTGCAGTGTGATTCCTAGTTTGATGATGAGTGTTGTTGGCTCAATTGTTTTGCTTGTTGGGTTGAGGATCCTTCCTGGCTGAAGGACTCTCTTTGTGCTTGTTGGTTGCATGTAGATCATCAGATTTTTGAGCCGTGTGTTTGCCTTCCAAGAATACTTCCTCAAGGTTCTTTCAACAGTTCATATCAAACTGACATCTAATGTACATTAGGAGGCCATTGTAGAAGTCCAAGCGTGGCCCAGGTTCATCAAAGTTGATGGTGTTGGGTGTGCAGTCATGTAGATCTTCATATGCAGCAATGTACTCCTCAATTGTTCCTGTCATCTTGAAGGTTCAAAGTCCTGTCATGATTACTATGTTGGAATCCTTCATGGAGAACTTTTCAAGGAATGTGCTCTTGAATAGCTCCCAGTCTCCCTTTTGGTTGGGGTGTTGGGCTATCCATCTGCTTACAAAACGTGATGTGGTTCCTGTAACACGGAGGGCAATTTTGCTGACCCAGAGCCTTTGGGGGTATTCCACTTGCTCAAACTTGCTTTGTGTACTGTTAATCCAAAGAGAGGCGTTTTCTTGGCGTAGTCCCGCAAAGGTGCAAATTTCAGCTGAATGTAGGTGTTGGAATACAATATTAGGTATTTCAGGCTGCTGTGGCTCTGTTGTGGTTGGAGCTGCAGGTAACAGTCTGCGGGCTTTGAGAGTGTTACATTGTTCAATGGGCACAAGGACATTTTTGTAGATGGCAAGGTCTGCAGAGACGTCTTGTCCTTCTTTGTAGTCTCTCCAGCCGTCAGGGAGTACCATTGCTTGGGTCTTTTTCTTAGGAGGAATTTTTTCTTTGAGTTGGGTAGGTATGGATAACCTACCTGTGCTACCACTATTATATGTATACTTCTGGGAAGTATAATAAACAGAAAAAGAGGAAGATTTAATAAGAGAATGATACTTTATTAGATATGAATATAGAATAATATATTTTATCATAGTAAGCCACATACTGTCCATGTACGTCATGGGGCTTATCTGAGTAATGTTACTCTTGAGTCACAAGGCTTAATCAAGTTGTGTTCAATTTAGGATCTGGATTGGGTGATTCCTATCATATATGGTTGACTGATAATGATGCCACCAGTTTACTGGCTGGCTGGTGAACCATTTGGTGATCTACTAGGGTTGTTAATTCCCCAAGAGGGAGTAATCAAAGCTGTTGTGATATATACCATTTTATTAATCTTAGGGAATGTCAATAATGTAAAAAGAATATATTAATTATACAGTGGTCCAAAAAATACCCAGCCAGCAACATTTTAAAGAAAAAAGTAAATTTCAATAAATGAAATTTGCTATAAAGAGCATGAGCAGATGCACCACAGATTTTCACACAAGTATGGTATATAAAAACGCAAAAATATATAAATAGGAAGAAAATTTTAAAAAAATCAAAAATATTTAATAATAAGAGCTGCACCTTTAAGTAGATTAAAGCACATAAAATGAATATGAGACAGCACCTCTTATTTAAACTTACCTAGATTATAAAATTGGGGTTAGAGAATCTTTTGCACAGAAAACATGGTTAAAACAAGAGAAATACCTAAGTTTATTTGTGGTTGAGTTGTACAAGCTAATGAAATGGGTTTATCCTATATAAAGATAGCCAAGGAACTCAAGATTGGCAAAGAAACTGCCCAAGAAATTCACCTCAAGTTCCAGGAAACTAACTCAGTGAAAAATTTCCTGAGATCAGGTTGTCCTAAAAAAACTACTGCTTGAGATGATTGGTCTATTGTCAGAATAGTTAAGCAAAATCAATTTATAACTGCCACTCAAATTAAGGAGACTATCAAAAATACCTTGGAAATTGATATCTCTGAGGCCACTGTTTGCAATAGACTCCATGAACTGGCATATTATGGCTGTGTTGCAAGAAAAAAACCTCTTATAAGTCCAAAGAATAAAGCCAAAAGATTGGCCTTTGCTCATAAGTATGTTAACTATCCTGTATCCTTTTGGGAAAAGGTGATTTGGTCTGATGAGACTAAAGTTCAGCTCTGTGGATCTCAGAGACGCCAAACTGTCTATCACAAAGCTGATAAAGCTTAAAAATTTGAGCGCTTAAAACCCACTGTTAAAAATGGACGCCAGGGTGTCATGTTTTGGGGCTGTTTCACAGCCAACACAAGAGGGGCACTCCAGCCAATCAGTGAGAAGGTAAATGCTGATGTTTACAGAAGAATCCTTGATTGGAATCTCCATTCATTTATGAAGGATCTGCAAGAACCAGCCAGTTATATCTTCATGCAAGATAGTGCTCCTATCCACAAATCCAAGAAAGCCTTAAAATACTTGGATGATAAACAGATTGTTTGTTTGGGTTGGCCTCCTCAAAGCCCAGATTTCAATCCCATTGAAAATCTTTTGGATGTTGTTAAATCCAATTTTCCAAAAACCTCTAAACAATTCATTATGGATCTTAAATTTGGAGTGGCAAAAGCATGGGAAGAAAACCCTATGGAAACTTTAAAGAACCTAGTCCATTCTATGCCCAGAAAACTTGCTGCTGTGATTGAAGCCAAAGGTTAGCCTATAAAGTACTAAGTTCATAGTATATTCAGCTTTAAAATCTATTATTATTTTATATTAAATATTCATATTTTTGAAATATTTTTATTTTTTCTTCCTATTTATTTATTTTTGTGTTTTTATATATCATACTTGTGTAAAAATCTGCAGTGCATCTGCTCATACTTTTTATAGCAAATTTCATTTATTGAAATTTACTTTTTTCTTTAAAATGTTGCTGGCTGGATATTTTTTGGGCCACTGTAAATTGGAGGATCTAATATAAATTTTAATAAGTTGTCACAAAGAAAGGTTTTATTTTACTCATCAAGGGATGAGTAGGGGAGGGAATGAGCAGAATGTACGTTGCCATCATCTGTGCCTGTAAAAGGGACAGCATCAGAGGTTGTAGGAAGGGAATGGGTGGTGGTTTGGGAGTCAGAATTGAAAGGCGGGTGGCTTGGTCTTGATGGAGGAGTTGGGGAGGCTTGGTTTGTTGACTGGGAAGAGGCGGAAAGAGCTGCATGCTTCAATTGCTCAAATTCTTATTCTGTCACGTATGTGGGCTTGAAAAACCAAATAGATGAGTGTGGGGGAGGTGGGAGTCCTTTCTGGACTTATCACTATCACTTGCATAGAATATGACACAATCTGATAGGTCCTTGGCAAATACAGAAGGGAAAAGCTCATACCCCTTCTCAATTTGGATGCACAGTTCATTGTATGTGGCAGGCTTTAAGCGCCTGAGAGCTGGACCAAAATTGTAAAGACATATATCTGCAAGATGCATATCATTTGGTTGGTGGGGTAGGACCAACAGGTATGCCCTGAAGCCCTAATTTTCTTGGTTTTCCATTCCTGCTGTTCCATATCAGCACTCATTACAACTGTGTACATGGCTTATTGGGTAGCCCACTCCTCCAGCATGTCCTTGAGCTCTGTCTGGTACGCATACCCATCTGCGGTGTTTGATATTGCTGAGTGATAATTGACACCCAATGGGGAAACTATCAGTAAAACCATGACAAATTGATACAAAATTGGGCCGTTCTTGTAGACGTCAGATTGGATACACTTTTCTCCATAATCTTGGGTACTTGCAGAAATCTTGGCATACAACAGTAATACAACGCCATTGTGCGTCCTCATTGCCCTCCCTTTGATAAACTTAATAATGGTTGAATTGTATGGGTTGGTATCCACCAAACTGGGACCACTGAGAACTTGATTGGACAAGATTCTAGCAGCATCCACAAACGGCTGTTCTTTTATTTGTGAAAATGCCATGGAGTCCCAGTTGGAGACAAACCTGGACCAGGGGCATTTGTGGGTCACGTTATATGATGTCCATCATAAGGGGATGGGCTTTTTCACCATCAGTTGAAGTACAGGCACCGGTTGGGGTCTTCTTGGGAGGGGGACACAATTGGCGTGGGCTTGCTGGGTTGCTGCCACAGTGGACTTTGCAAACCCCATCACAGCTGCAATTTCCCCAAGAGACATAAGCATCCCTTGATTTTCAACCATTTCAAGAACAATCTCTGGGGTAATTAGCTTTCTTCTTTGTCTTGCAGGCTGATTGGCTGGAGGTGGATGTGTCTGTCTTGGGAACCAGACAGTGACATCTGATTAGCTATTTCTGGATTCCAGCTTCCCTGGGTGACCCCTTGGCTCACTTGGCCAATTCTGGATGCTAATGCTGATACATGATCTGGATTAGCAGCTGCCTGTGCATGATGGGCAAACAGGGCCATGCTGGAAGTTGCGGGGGAAAGATCACACTCTTGGGTATTGCTTGGGAAGAGGCCTGAGAGTTGGGAATGACCATAGAGGGAGGCTTCACTGTTGAGAGACCCAGCGTAGTCCTGCATGATTTCATCAAAGCCAGGGAAAAGCTTGTTTACTTGGCTATTGAAAGAAGAAGATATAATAACTTTTTATTAAAAAATAAACTTAAAAAGAGGAGGGTATATTTTAGTCATTTTTATTGTTAAGTATGTTAAGTTGGTGAACAGTAGGATCTAAATTTAGCTGTCCTTACTGGAATAGGGTGATTTTTGAGAATGTGTGTGATCCTAAAAGAATTAGCACAAACCCACTCTAGATCCTTTGGCTTCCTGTTTGAGAAACCTATAAACTATATCTATTTTGAATCCAACTCATTCTTGATTTGAAATTCAGTCCTTGGATTTGAAAATCCTGCTAATCAATATTCATTAATTTTTACATGATGTCTGTGATCTGTTAGGCATACAGGAAACCTCAAACCGTACATTGAAGCCCTGAATTTCTGATTCATGTACCTTGCATCTGTTTGCTGCGTTTTATCTTTTGTCAGTTGGGTTATTGGCTCAAGATATTGGAAATTTGTTGATTTAAGTACACCAAAAAAGTCAAATCAAATGGTTGATCTCATTAAATATTTTGATTTTTCACTCAGCAGAGTTGCCAGCAGAAGTGATTTGAGATTGGGACCAAGGATTTGACAGCTCAGCGGTTTTACCTTTAGGTTCTAATTTACAGTAAAATAGATTAAACCGCCTGCCCTTCTGGGCAGGGAACAGCTGGAGGAGTTTCTTCCCAATTACCAAACCAATCCCACACTCTTTCAAGGGACAGGGAACAACTGGAAGGTCTGGGGTTCAAATCTTGGGTCCAAAATCACCGGTGGACCATTGATATTGTTAATAACCAACTCATCAACTTCAATGGTTTTTGGAGACCCCAATAAGTTGCTCATCCCATAACCATTATTATTTGGCATGCCAGGGTCAAGATCTTCAGAACCATGAGCCTTGGGCATAGGATGGGGGGGTAGGTTCATGACAAAGAATGGCCCTGGCCCTTAAGGGGAGGGGGCAGCATTCTGTATCAGGAGCTTTCACAGAAAGCTCTGGGCAGACAGGCTGGAAGGGCTGAGGGGCTTCCAAGGGTCTGACCCAGGCAGAAACCTTCCTGAACTAGATCCCAACAAAAAACATGGGCAGCAGGGCAGGAAGGCCATCAAACCCCAGGGGTTCCCCAGCTTCTGACCAGAGGTGGGATTTCCTTGGATCAGATATATCAAAACCCCTAGCAGGGGGCAGCAGGGCAGGGGGGCAAAGGAAAGCTGGAAGAGGGCAACAATGGCAGAAGTTGGGACACCAGCCAGGACTATTGAATTAACCCCACAGAGTACAGGATAGGCTTTCAGAATAAGGAGTTTCATCCAATACTCAGAATTAGTCAGCAAGGGGCCTGATGGCCCTTGCTTCTATTATATTCATTGGAGGGGTAACAGTACTGGTGGTATAGGAGGGGGTTGGGAGCAGCAAGAGGGGACCAGTTAGAAGCATCCACTTAAGCTACCCACAACCCGGGCCCAAATAATAGGGGCAATCAGCCCAGATGCAGGAGATGGCCCCCTGGTTGGCTAGGTACATTCCCAGGACTTGGGCACAACACTACTATTGTTGCTTGCCTTTGATGGCACAGCCCCAATGTCCCTGGATCCAGTTCCTTTGGGCTGAGGGACCCCCGGGCCGGAGGGATTGCTTGATTGGGATCCCACTGTGTGTGGACTCTTTTCCCAAATTCCCTGGGCTGCAGGTCAGGCAAACTGGGTAAATTGGGGCCGTGTTCTTCTACTGTCCTGCCAATTGTTTTAAGGCAGGTCAACACCAGGAGAGCAAGCAATCTGACTGGATCAATGTCTCCTCCGTGGTGAGAGGGGGCTCCAGGAAGGGGGGAGCTTTGGCTGTGAAGGCCAGCACAAAACGCCTGTCCACAGGGTGAGCAAGGCCCTTTGGGTTGCAGAGAGGTTGTGCCTGTGAGAGAGGGGGGCTAAACTAACTAAGTTTGACTCCCATCCCGGTGAGATGAACCACCAGGATGCCGCCCAGTGGAGTACTGGGATGGCTGCTTGGAGGGGGGACCAAAGGGAGGGCACAGGGGACAACTGTGGGAAGTAAGCATTCAGCCCCATCAATGCTAGTCTGGCAAGCAACCAGGGCGTATGAGTGGGGGCAGCCTCCCAGGTGCTTGGAGGGGTATCCAGTTGTTCCCATCCAAGCCAGGAGGGGTAGGCATCAACATTTCCTCCAATGTGGGGGCAGGCACAGCATAATCATTAGCATGGAGGTCCAAGTCATTGCAGGTCAAACTCTTGACTACAGCCTCCCAAGAGATGAAGCGTTCACCAGGGAGATGCAGGAGACTGGAAGGGTTGTCCCCCACAAGGCGGGCAGAAGAAGAGATGCAAGATCATAAGTTGGAGGAGGTGGTCCAAAGGAGTAATAAAAAGGGGGCCAGGGAAAACACTGCAAATTTCAAGACAGGGAGGATCATAATTAAAATCACCAGAAAATTCTGAGCTTTAGAGTGCAGATTTTGCCTCTGAAACAATTAAAATTATGTGAAATGTGGGTGTTGCAAGCAGAAACCAGCAGGAAGCAGCAGGATGCTATTCAGAAGACTTGAAGGTGGTCTGGGGTGGCTTGAAGGTTTGGAAACAAAGCAGGTTTAAAATCAAGAAAATTAAAGTGAAATTCAAAGTATAGATATTTGTATTGAATATCAACTAAAGTTTAAGGTTTGAGAGCAGTTTTTGAAAGCAAAAACAGACAACAACTATACAGCAAAGCTTCTCCTGAAGGTCCCAGAAGAGGTGCTGAGTTTAAAGCGGGTTGAAACAAGGTAAGCTTTAAAGAAACAGCTAACACTTTAACCTCTATATGATAGGAGCCCAAAACAGAGGTCCCACCAATACTATAAATTTAAAATAAGTGCAACTGAGTCCAAACTTTAATAAATTGGAAAATTGACAAGCAGGAGACCCAAGGTCCCCTGGCATTGTTAAAAGAGGATTAGTTGCTAAGAAATGATCACCTGACTATTGTGACTTGCATTCAATTGGCTGGGAGATAAATTTTGCTGGCCAAGGCCAGGGGCACTGGAAGGGTTCAAACTAATTTTCATGGCTCTACCTGATTGGCTAGAGGCCACCCCAAGCATTTGGGACTCACTTGACTTTCTGGTTATTGATGTGGCGTCATTTGGTTGGGCGCTTCTGATAGTTTTTAAGAGAGGGCATCACCATGACAACAAATAGTCCAAATCAATCAGTGTTTCTTCCCAGGCCGGGGCAACCAGAGCTGGGGGTCTGCAGGGTAGGCCAGAACAAATATCTTGTCAAAAGTATGAGCAAAATCTCCTAGATAATTAAGTGGCTTGGCTGTAACTTTTGGGCCTTTTTTGGTGTGGTGGGGAAACCCAGTTCAATCCAAGACCAAAGGTGGCAGTGGATTTACAGTGCCAGCATGGGCTGCCTCTTTTGGGGCTCTGGGATAAATCTCCCTGCCCAGAGCTAGCGGAGGCCCTGGGAACTTTACACATGGGCCTGCCACCAAACATCCATCCCCATGCAGACCAGCAAAGGCAGAGGAGTGTCGTAAAGCTAGCAGCAAAGGGTTGCTAATTTCTACAAACAGTTAGTCAGAGACCTAATTCTTATTACTATACCTGTTGATGTTATAGTGGTAGCCTGTTAAAGGACAGAAGAATATAAAGTTGTAAAGACAAAACTAGTGTTTATTGTGATAGTGTTGCACTTATATAGTGGGAGGCGGGGGAATTTCCACCAGGGGAAGGGAGACACAGACAGAAGGACTTTCCTAATGGAGGAGAGTGGATTGGCACAGCAGAAAGTCTCGCGCAAGAGAACAACTGGTTTCACATGGCTTTCCTTAAGGAGGTAGATGAAAATAACTTTGTTGTTCCATTATTAACCTCATAAGTAAAGCCTGTGCCTTATTTGAATTCAAAAGGCGCTTAAAACACCTGTTTTAGAGGCTTTTTAAACGTCTTTATCCTTAGTAAAATCAGGATGTGATAAAGCAATTGCATTATTGTTCTGTTGCTTAATCCCTAGGTGGACAACTTAACGTCTAATCCATTCAGGATCTGCAACATTTCCCTCTACTGGATTAGACAACAGGGTTAAAAATGGCTGGAGTCTCAAGGTGATGACTATGGTGAACAGTCTCTCTAGAAGAGTCACAAGAAGAGTCTTGAAGAAGGTGCAAGTGGTAATTCCTAAGAGACCCAGGCCTATCAGGGTGATGGAGGTGAATAAGGCCATTAAGAAACAGGTAGTCTTGCATGATGTGGATGGCAGCTATCTGGATTTGGGGATTCAGCTAGATCAGCTACTGGTTCCTCAGCTGGCCTTAGTGGGGACAGACCCATTATTTGCTGCATTGTTCCTAGCTTTGATTGAGCCCATGGAGGTGACAGGAACTTGGTTGCAAAAGGGTAACAGCATCCATTGGCAGTTCTCCATGTGAGCGGCAGAAGAGTACTTGAAGGCTCAGTTGAAGGATTTCCAATTTGAGGGCCAAGTGCTCTCAGTCTTTCAGCAGGGGACGGTATCCAGCATACTCAAGTCAGTCCTTTGCGCTTGGGAAACACCTGGGAATACAGACGCTCAACCAGTCAGTTGGAAGACCTCTGACAACTTTGAGCAGCGCCTTTGGCAAGCCTTCCATGAAGTGTTGAAGTCATACACAGTGGAGGGGACTGCTCATCTGGTACCAATGGTGATGGCTGGCAACCTTATTCTTTGAGGAATCAACCGCTGTGATACCAAGCAGGAGGAGAACATGGGAGTCTTTCTTGAGTGGGCCTTGTCTGTATTCTACGGGGTGGGTGATCAGGTCCCAGTAGAGTATGCCCTTTGTGAGAGTCTTCTGTGGGACTGTATCTTCTTGGGGGTTGCCTTTCCTGTGGACATTGGGGTCAATTGTGTGTCTCGCTTGGTGGGGGTTTGTTGCCCAATCCTTGGTCATTGGCTTTGCGGATCTGTAGGCAACCAGTTGTGTTTCTTGGCTGCCATTCAGGTGGTAGAACAGTTGGTGCAGTACTGGAAGAGTCTTGTCAGTCTCCAATAAACACCTTGTTCTTTTATTCTTATTCCTAATACTTTGATGCAACACTATTGCAAACAGGACAACAACCCATGGAATTTTTTAATTAGGCTTTTGTTTTTTTGGGTTATTGTCCTCATTGGGGCTTACTCTTGGTCACTAGGAGCAGCACACATATACTGAGCGTTTACTCTAGTGATCAATTGCCCAGAATGGGGCTCTTTAAGGGTGTAGGAGTCAGGGCCAGTCTTCTGGATAACTTGAACTGGGCCTTGCCAAAGGGAGACAAGTTTGGATTTGCGGCTGTACTCTCTATTGCTGAAAAAGTAGACTGAGTCTCCTACCAGGTAAGTGGGTAAGGCGGGGCGTTTGGATGCAGCTTGTTCTAGGTCCTGCAACTTATGGTTTAAGTTTACGGTGTAGGCCTCTGATTGCAAGCAAATAAGAGTTTGAACCAGCTTGTTGAGGTATGCCTCTGAGGACACAGCCAGGCTGGGCTTTACCAAGGAATATAGTAAAGGGGGAAGTCCTGGTTGCTGGCCGTAGAGCAGTTGAAAGGGCGGCTTGCCAGTGGCACAATGGTACACAATGTTATATGCAAAGGTGGACGCAGGCAGGAAGATATCCCATTCAGTCTCATGTTGATGACTGAGATTCTGGAGTATCTGTACTAGGCTCTCATTAGTGCACTCTACCATGCCATTTTTCTGTGGGTGATAAGGAGTGAATAGTGTCACACAAATTCCCATCAGTTGGTTGAGGTGGGGGATGATATAACTGGTGAAGTTGGTACCATTGTCTGTCAGCAGAATCTGGGGGCAACCATGTTTGTATATGATATTCTCCAGGATGAACGTGGCTGTCACCAGTGCATATTGGTTGGGAATTGCCTTGGACTCTACCCATTTAGTCAGATAGTCAACAGCCACAATGATGAACTTGTTGCAACTGTTAGTAGCTGGCAGGGGGCCCACTACGTCAATGGCTACAATGTGGAAGGCAAACCCAGGGCGTACAAGTTTGTGTTGGAACTTGGCAACCTTAGGTCTCTCAATGTTGCAGTCATGACAGTTGGCTAGTGTATCTACTACATCAGTGTGCATTCCTTCCCAGAAGCAGTGCTGCTGTAGCAGAGCTAACATCTTCTGTATGCCACCATGGGCAGTAGTCTTGTGAGCGGCCATCACTGAGT
The DNA here is from genome assembly GCA_014839935.2 of Entomophthora muscae. Taxonomy (NCBI): domain Eukaryota; kingdom Fungi; phylum Entomophthoromycota; class Entomophthoromycetes; order Entomophthorales; family Entomophthoraceae; genus Entomophthora; species Entomophthora muscae. Next base: position 90,613 of record QTSX02007200.1, read on the forward strand.
CCATGTGTAGGGATGGGCATATGTAGGGTAGCCAAGAGTCTCCACAAAGCTTCAGGAGTTGTCCCTTAGAGACCTTGGTATCAACTGTTAGCTTCTTGAGAGCTCTCTGTATCTCTACTGGCTCCTCCCCCCACAAAGAAGGATCCTCCATAAGCTTGTCATAGAGAATGTCAGCCATGGGGGATACTAAGGCAACAGTGGGAAGGCGGGAGAGACAGTCAGCATTCTGGTGGGCTGCTCCAGCTCAATGAATGGTTTTGTAGTCATAAGCCTGAAGTTTAATGTCCCAACGCGCCAGACGTCCTTTGGGGTCCTTGAGGGTCTTCAGCCATTGCAAGGAGGCATGGTCTGTTACAACCGTGAAATGTACCCCATGGAGATAGACTATGAATTGTTGGGCAACCACCAGAATTAACTCATTCTGCAAGTCAACTTACTATATGTCAATAATCAGAATTAAAAATACTTAAATGTTGACAGCATTGAAAAGTCAGAATTAAGTTTTAACTCATGCAGACTACTAAATGTGACACTTTTTAATAAGCAGAAACCTGTTTCCTGAACATTTTACTTAATAAAAATTAAGCTTCAAGATACTTTTTAGGGTAATGTGACAAAATAGATGTTAAAAATCCCATAAAAAATTATACATGACAATTAAAAAATTCATAAAAATACACTTTTATTTTATTTTACTATGAAATTAGCTATCTTTACTATAATAAATTTTTCCCATTTATAAAAACAAAAAAATCCAGTATACAAAAAGATACTACATGAAAAGTTACACATTATAGCAAAATTTAAAAATCAGAAACAGTAATATAAAGTTTTTTCTATATTGAAAACTAAAAAAACATATAATTTACTAGTAAAATATCAATATAGGCCATGTAATACAGTCTAAATCATCAAACTATCAATAGAAAATCAATGATTTTATAAAAACAGTACCATAAATTATTAATGAGTTATTTAGAATAACTATTTATTTAAAAATATTATACTTAATATATAAGAACTATATAAAAAATTAGGCAATACTCAATAAATTTAATTGAAAGCTATACTGTGATCACCTGGTTGCCATTAAGAACTGTGGCAATCTTCTTGATGTATTCCCCAATCTCTGAAAGCTTATACTTGGCCTTGACAACGTCCTTGATCTTCTCTTGATACTGTTTCTCTTTGGTGGTTCTCTTCTTCTTGGATGGGCATTTCTCAATATCTCTGATGGATGCAACAGTCTTCCCCTGTTGGACTTTGAGGTGCTCATAGAAGGTGTTGTATCTGGGCTTAATTCCAACGGAGGACTTGATATGCTTATGCCAGCCCTCCAAAGATGAAGTAGTTTTCATCTCATCCTTAAGAACTGCCTGATAGCAGTTCCAGTTGGCTTTGGCTCTGGGCTTAGTGACCTTACGTCCAATCCACTGTGTTTCATAATATTCAATGAAAGGGTAGAAGGCACCATCATGTTTCTTGGAATATGGATCCTGGCATAGGAGGTCAAAGGCTTGTCCAGTATGCTCTGGCTTTACAAAGGCTAGTACTACAAACTCCTGAATTAAGAACTTGCACTTTCCTGATGTATCTAGACAGTGGAGCTTGCTGAGCTCAGGTAGACCCTTTAGTTGCCTGTTGACAGCCTGTCAATAATGGAAAAAATACCCCTGGACCTCTCCATCAAAGGTATTCATAAAAGCGTTATACTGGGCAGTTTCATAGTCCATGATTATAGTTGAGGGGCCAAGTACTTTATCTTGAGCTTCTTTTTCTGCAGCAAGGGTGGCTTCATCCTTTTCATCATCATCTGGATTGGCTCTATTGTTATGGCCAGGGGGACTCTTTCTATTGTTGGATAGGGCTTTGATGCCCTCCTGAAGGATTTTAAAGGCCCTTGTGTAGATCTCTTCTGTTGCCCCAGGAAGCAGAAAGTAGGCAAATGGGAGCACCTTGCCTTCAATAAGGGAATGTACAACCCATAGTTGGTAAAAAGGCGGGGGCATACTGCAAAGGTACCGTCACATAACCAAGTGTCTGAATCCCTCAACTGCTCCAGGTTCTGTTGTGTAGCATAGCATATAATTCTTGCCTCTGCTGTAGGCCCATCATCATGCAAAAGGAATACCTCATCACTATTGAACATCTTTAACTCCTCTGTCAAGACTAACTCTCCTTGGACCATGGCAGATTTCTTATGGGGGAATAGATCACAGCGTTTACCACATATGTACTTCACTAACTGGTTGCGGTCAGGGATGAGCTTCAGGTTCTCATTACTTAGGTGTGTAGTGGCCTTAACTTCCAGATCAGAAGCCTTGACATCTTTGGAGACTGGGACCATTTAGTAGAGGTACCACTTTAGAAGCTTTTCGATAAGATTGATTGGAGCATTGCATGTGTGCTCTCCTTTTTCACTAGTGACTTTATCCTATCCTTCTGTATTGATCCTGGCAGCGCAGCTTCTATCTTCACATACATAATGCTTGATTCTTCATGCTCTCTTTTGATTGTTGCAATTGAAAACATAGCCATCACAGACTAAACTTGCACCTCCTTTTACAGACATTAGAGGGGGAAACCAAGGGAACTTCTTTGGGAGCTTAAACTCTCCTTTGACATCACATATATTGTGAACCTTTAGGGGATCCATTGAGCCAATTGGTGCTTGATGATAGTCAGACAGGTAATCATCAGGATATTCTTTATTGATACTTGATGAGGAGGATGGAGGTGCAGTTTTGTTGGGCAGTGGAGGAGAATTATCTGGAGTTGGATTCTTGCGCTTTCTGGACTGGGATGAGCTTGATTCCTTTGAGCTTGATTCATCTGGGCTTGACTTGGGTTCTGGACTCTTGGGTATCTTCTTTCTTCCCTGTTTGTTTAGTGGAACCTCATCTTCTTCTGATTGGTACCAGCTTGGGGAAGAGGAGGGGGTCAGGGGAGGGCTCTTTGCTTTCAGGGTCTGGGGTCTTCTCCTTTGTCTTCTGTTTTGTTGAGGGATCTTTGGCTGGTTTTTTGTTGGGTTAGGGACTTTGGGCCTTTCCAGAGGCTTTGGGTACTTTCTTGGTTGACTTGGGGTTCTTTTGTGGCTTCTTGGAAGATTTTTCCTACAATAATTAGAGTATAGTTCATAAAGTAAGAATAATCATTTGAAACATGAATAAAATTAAATAATAATCACTTGTTTTAAATTTTATTATTAAGTAAATAGTTTATAGAAGTATAGAAAGTAATTTTAGAGCTAGTTTATTAGTAAAGAATAGGAAAAAACCATGTTTAAATAAAAAGTTGACATTCTGGTAGTCACAATAGTCAAAAATATTTAATTTAGTTTGTCAGCATAAAAACGCTTTAATTTTGACGTCAAAATACTGACAGTCAGCATTAAAGTGGAAAAACACTACTTAAATCACTTATAAAGCTTGGTTAATATTTTCTGGAGTTGGTTTTTTAAGTCCAAAATTGATTATTTTTAAATTTAAAAAATTTAAAGATTTGCATATGTAACTTATGAAAACTAAATAATAGGGATTGTAGAGCAGACTCTAAAGTACAGCCCTGGGTACTTTGGCCTGAATAACCATACCATTGTATGTGTGCTTTTTGTTAAGCAGCAGTGTTTTACTAATAAATAAGTGAAGATGTCAACATTCAGGCAGTCAGTGTTCTTTTATAGCAACTCTCCTATTAAATCTTGCTTAAATTATGTCACTTTGTTTGCTTAGCCAAACCCCTTTGTTGCAATTTAGGTGACATGTTGATTTGACACAAATTTGACATTATAATTACATATATAATTTTTAGTTTTAACATATGTGTTTTGGCTTAAGTGGACTTCCGGAAATAAGCTATAGTTTATCCAGTGAGTTTAAAATAACAGTAAATATCTAAATAATACAAAGAATGCTCTGAAAGTTGGCATATGTCTTTGTTCAATGCTTATCTTATTATTTATTTAATAAAAACAGTAGTATAAAATATAAAAATAGTTATTTTTAGAATATTGTGTATTTTATTAAGAAACTCATGGATTCTTATTTGGGGTTGACATCCAGATATTACTTACTGTATACAACCTTAATGTAAAAGTATAAAGAAACTTACATTTTCATAGTAAATTGTATTAGTTTTTTGGCTTAAAATTAAGTCTTTGTTTAAATGGTGTTGACATTATGTATGTTCCTTTTTAATTTTGAAATTCTGACTTAATAATTCACTATGAAAAATTAGCTTAGTTTTGGAAATGCCCTATTCCGGCGGATAAATACTAAAATGATGTTGACTTACTGAATGTCAACAAATTGTCAACATTCAGTAAGTCAACTTGCAAAATGGGTTAATTCTGGCGGTTGCCAATTGTTGGTAGGAGTATATCACAGCCAGACACTCTCGTTTGATGACAGTGTAGTTCCTCTTGTGAACATTAAGCGTACATGAGCAGTATCCAACAGGGTGTTCAAGTCTGTTGGAGTCCAGTTGGGAGAGAACACCCCCAATTGCAGTCAGACTAGCATCTGTATGAACCACAAAAAGCTTGGTAAAGTCAGGGTAGGTCAGTACAGGGGCTGCAGTCAGTGTTCCTTTGAAAGCATTGAAGGCAGATTGGCACGCTGGGCTCCAGAAAAACTCCTTATCAGCTCAGAGAAGCCAAAAAAGAGGGTCACCCATGGATGCAAAGTTGGGGATGAAGCGGCAATAGTACCCAATCATCCCCAGAAAGACCTGCACAACCTGCTTACTGGCCAGGATCTGCATCTTCTCAATAGCTTCCACCTTTAGAGGTACAGGCCGGAGTCCATCTTGACTAATGATGAATCCCAAGAACTCAAGATGCTCCTTGAAGAAGTTGCACTTGCGTGGCTTGAGCTTGAGATTAGCTGCAAGTAGCCTCTGAAAGACTTCTTCCAAGTGCTGCAGATGATCATTAAAAGTTTAGGAGAACACATTAATGTCATCCAGATAGACCAGGACGCTGGTGAGTTTGAGGTCACCCATCACTGTGTTCATAGCCTGTTGAAAGGTAGCCGGGGCATTGGAAAGACCTTGGGGCATTTTTGTGGGTTGGAATAGCCCTTGCTTGGTGATGATTGTACGTTTCTCTTGGTCAGCGGGGGTAGATCAATCTTCCAGTACCCACTGATAAGGCCCATGGCACTGAAGAACTTGGCGCCACCCAATTGGTCCAAGGTACTGTCAATACAAGGGAGGGGATATGAATCCTTCTTGGTAACAGCATTCAGTTGACGGTAGTCAATCACCACACAGCTGCTACCATCCTTCTTTTTGACAACCAGGAGAGGGGGAAGCCCAAGGGCTTTTACTGGGGACCAGTAAGCCAGATCCCAATAGCTTCTGAAGCTCCTTGTTAGCCACAGCATGATTGGCTTGACTGTGCTGTATAGGTCTGGAGCAGATAGGTGGACTGCCTTGGGTGTCAATATGATGGGAAACATCTATAGCCTTGCTCAGGTCATAATCATCCTTGGCAAACACATCCTTATACTGGGTGAAGAGATCCATAGCTTGATCCTTCTGCTCTTTGGAGAGGCCGGATAGGGAGTCACGGCTTATGACCAATAGCACCAGTGGTTGCTCACAGGGTAGACCCAGCTCAGAGAAGTCTGCAAAGGGGGTGGTCTCCTGCAGGTTGTTATGCTCTTCCAGTTGTATATAAGCCAGAAGTTGGTGTTTGGAGACAACCATAGCTTCATGACTCATGTTGGCCAAGAGTATGAGTACCTCCTTCTCACTTGGCATGAGGATGCCTGGTGCAACCCATGGCTCTAGTCCAGAGGCATTAGGGCTGCCAAAGATTTCTCCATGAGTGCCAGCTGGTAGAGCCAGCAAGAGGCCTGTATTGTGGATCACCTGGGAGCCAGGTGGGATAGTCACATTACAGGAGGCGTAGACTGGGATACCCTTGGCTTCCCCAATTGAGAGAGGTAGCACCTTGACCTTCTTATTACGCAGCATATAAGCAACTGGAAGCTCTCCATTAGTGTACTCCAGATTGATGTAGTGCAGACAGCGTAAGGGCAGGTCAGACGGGCAATCACTATGGTAGAACATGGGTATGGAGTGGCCCAATATTCCAAATGTATGGTCTCCATGGTTAGTCACAGTGCTATACTGAACCATGAAGCTAGTCCCAATAAGAATGCCATAGCTGTTGTTTTCCAGAACTATAGCAAGAGCAGTGACCTTTAGCTTCCCAAAGCAAAGAGGGAGAGAAGAGTAGGCTCCTTTTGCTCTAGTGGTCTGTGGCCCAGCAGTACCAAACTCTTCATGGTAGGCCAAATCTGGTGCCAGCTTAAGCTTCTTAACCATTCATGAGGATATAATGTTCCCAGGAGCACCAGTATCCAGTATGGCCCGGACATGAGTCTTGTTCACTACCAGGTTGATATAGGTGCAATCCTGGCGGTCCTCTCTGATCTCCACAATCTTTGAGACCTGGTTTATGCTTAGTCCTTTAAACTTCTCCAGGAAGGTAGCCATGGCAGCTCCTACAGCTGGGCTTGCTTTCTTGAGGAACTCTAGCAGTGCCAAGACATGTACTGTCTGAAGTAGCTTGGCCAGTTGTTCAGCACTGTCCTCCTCATGATTGACTTCAACACCTGGTTGAGCCAATTGTTTGGCATGGGTCAAGGACTTTGTTTTCTGAGCTATTTGGGGGATCACCACCTCAGGTCAAAGTGTAGTCTGATGAGTTTGATTGTTAACCGTGAGAACTCAATATAGGAGGTCCTCTTGAACTCCTTCAGATTCAGCATCCTTGTGTATTGGTTGGGAGTTGAAGTCAATCAGAGAGGGTTCATCCTTAGGGTTGGCCTCAGAGGATGGCAAGGCAGCAGGCCTCTGATCTGGTTTGTTGGGGGCAGTGGTATGGGGGGAGATGAGGGTGTCAAAATTGCAAAGGCAGCCAAGGATTTCTCCTTGTCCTGGATGCTTAGTAGTTTTTTGACTGGTCCTCATTGTCCTCCTCAATATCAGCGTCCTTGGTGTAGTCCTCCTCAGTGTCCTCCATGCCTACATGGTGGACCTTGTGGCTCAGATTCCTACATTCCCAAGAGAAGTGGCCAGCCATACCACATTTGAAGCAAGTACGGGGGTTTTGTTGACTGGAGCAGGCCCAACCTTGTCAGAAGGCTTGGGCATCTCAACAGCCACGCGGGGTCTATGCTCAGCTTGCTGGCAAGGGCGGCCTTCAGGAAGAGGGACTTTGAACTCCTCCTTGTAGGTGCATAGGAGGCAAATAAGATCTGGTACAGTGCAAGTGTTGTAAATTCCTGACTTAAGAGCCAGAGATAGTTCCTGGTTGACACATATAGCATTGAGGAGTGCTGACTGCACATTGATAAACTGCACAGCGCTCATAGACAACAGAGTTTGAGCTTCAAGGTAGAACCTAGAAGTAAAGTTTTCTAGGGTTTCCCCCACCTTTAACTTGGTGTTGGCAAAGACCATCTTGCAATCAAGAAGTGATTCTTGGCTACCAAATTCTTCTGTCAAGGCCCTGGAGACATTGGCAAAGGTCCAGCCATTCTCAGGGAGACGCAGCAAGATAATGGTTTGAGTCTCGGCGTCCAAAAAGTTGATGATTGTGGAGTCACTCATGGCATTGTCTGCACCATACATGGAGTTCTGGTACAGACGTAAGAACATGGCCACATTGCTCTTGCGGTCAAACTTGGGTAGATTGACGGGCTTGAAGTTGTTGGAGCCATGTTGGAGGGGGGCAGGTGTGATCCTCACTGAAGAGCGTGTGAGATGGGAACGGCTAAGGGTAGAGGCGGCAAACCTACCCTCAGAGGCGCGACAACAATTTTCCTCTTGCTGGGCTTTGTGTTCACCTTCTCTGTCTTGAGCAGCTCCAGAAGCTTCAGGGGTGGCCAGGACATCATCCTTGGACTCCAGTACTGGCTCTAATACTTGTACAGCATTGGGAGCCAACCAAGTGTGGTCATTATTGCTTTTGTAGCTATGATAGAACTCAGGACTAGAGGACCTCTGTGGACTGTGGTGACTCTTGGAGTTGATGGACATAGCCTGTAATTTGACGGCCATAATCTTATTGTCCATCTTATCCAATTGGCTATGAAAGGCGTCCAGGAGAAGATGTTGCTTGTCCAGCTCATCTTGATAGACCTTGTTCTCCTGATGGGTGATATCCAAGTCATCTTCCAGAGAGGTGATGTGCTTTTCATGGGTGACAAGCTCAGCTTGGAGCAAGGCTATTACTTCCTTGTCCTTCCTGACTTGGGTCTGGCTGTTGGCTCTGTCATGCAATTGGCAAAGTTTGAGACAATCCTGAAGCTCTGACACAGTGTGGTAGCCATCAAACAGGAAGGCAAGATTGGCGCTCTGCTGGACTAATTCTGCCTGCATCTTCTTGTAGTGATCAAAGAGCTCAAGGATGTCTTGACCAAGAAGGTGGCTGGAAGGGGAGTTGTCTGTGGCAGCAGATGTGGGGTTGAACAGGGGGATGGTGGCAAGGTGGCGGGCTAATACTTCCACCTCATGAGTCAAGCTTCAAACCATGGGCCCAGTCTCAAGAATGTGGGTAGTAACCACACTAATTCAATTGGTGTCTACACCCTGATGGGTGAGGGTCTGTACCACATGCACTGGAACTAGCTTAGCTATACCTGTTTTGATGACATCAAACCAGTGGAGCATGGTGTTCTGGGTGTTGGTAACTTTGGCAAGATACTGATTGACAGTGGTGAAAGTATTGCCAAGCTCAGAGTAAAGGACCTGGAGGAACGTCTGTTGGTTGGATACCAGTATTCCCTGGTCATGCACTAGGCTTTGGATGCAACCCAGGTGCATTTGGTTGTAGCATACAGCAGGATCGGTGAATTGTTGTAGGTAGTCCTTGATATGTTTGACAGTACAGAGGTCACAACGGAGCTGGTCAGGGTTGACCTGGGAGAGATTCTGAAAGCGACCCAAGGAGTTTTCAGCAGAAGGCTTCTGAATGGCCAGGTGTTTAGAACAAGCACCATTGCCAGCAGCACCAGCATCTATGGCGTGTATGGCACTACATATGGTGTCCTTGGAAGGTGAAGAGTTGGCGTCAATCTCCAAGGGGACAGGGGCTTGTAGAAGCAGTGGTTGGCCAAAAACAATAGCCTGGGGGTGTTGATGTTCTGGCATGAAGTGGCTTAGGTTGGGAAGGGCATAGGGAGCGCCTGCTCTTTCCCCAGCATGGGCATTAGCAGCAGTAAAGGCTGGTGCCTGGTGGTAAGGAGAAGCAGTGGCAGGAGACTGGGCCAGGGGCATTCCTCCCTCCTCATTGAAATGACCGCGGGGGCGGGGGCTGGTGGTGTTGAAAGACATGAGCGCCAATGTTGTAAAGCTATCAGCAAAGGGTTGCTAATTCCTACAAAAAGTTAGTCAGGGACCTAATTCTTATTACTATACCTGTTGATGTTATAGTGGTAGCCTGTTAAAGGACAGAAGAATATAAAGGTGTAAAGACAAAACTAGTGTTTATTGTGATAGTGTTGCACTTATATAGTGGGAGGCGGGGGAATTTCCACCAGGGGAAGGGAGGCACAGACAGAAGGACTTTCCTAATGAAGGAGAGTGGATTGGCACAGCAGAAAGTCCCACGCAAGAGAACGACCGGTTTCACATGGCTTTCCTTAAGGAGGTAGATGAAAATAACTTTGTTGTTCCATTATTAACCTTGGAAGTAAAGCCTGTGCTTATGTGCATTCAAAATGCGCTTTGAACACCCGTTTTAGAGGCGTTTTAAATGTATTTATCCTTAGTAAAATCAGGATGCAATAAAGCAATTGCACAATTTTTCTGTCGCTTAATCCCTAGGTGGACAACTTAACGTCCAATTCATTCAGAATCTGCGACAGGGAGGAAGCAGCCAAAAACTAGAGGCAGCAGCACATGGAGTACAGGCAGCAGATGTAAAACCCATATGCGGTAGGTACTACTTGCAGCAGGTATGGCATGAGATTGGAAAATTGAAAACCAGTCAGGGGGTGATGATTGGATAGACAGTCATCAGCCAGTGGAAGATCTTTGTGTGTGCATTGAATCTTCCAAAGCTCTCCGCAAAGTAGATTAAGATGTAGTACATGGAGGTGTACACCACAATGGACAGGGTGGAGTGTGGAGATACAATGGGCGGCCAGGAACCAGTGTAGGAGGGGTTGAGTTGCCCAGGGTCATGATGGTGGTCATGGCCTAGCCCTTCTGGTGAGGGCCCAAAGAACTCTGATCCCTGTTGGTAGCCTCCAATCCCAAGGCAAGCTGTAAGCACAGCTGTGAAGATGAGATGATTCATCTTCCTTGGATTGGAGGGGGGTTGGCTGGGGAAAACTCATTAAAAGGACTTAAAGTTTAAGTAAGATTTAGCTTTTATTGAGGGTATTAGACCCAATAATAGCACAAGATATTACTCAGGAGGGGCCCCTTATTTATATTTCTTCCCACTGTGCAAAGTTTTGCAAGTGGAAATGAAAGCAAGGAATTGGAGACCCCAAAGTTTTGGAACATGGAATTGGGGTTTGAGAAGGTGGCCAAACCCTTGTTCCTTGGCAATCTGTTGGGGGTTTGGCCATCCTTGACTAGAGCCAATGATCTCTCCTGGGTATGTGGTCAGGTGGTGTTGACAAGTCATGGGATTTCCAGGATCTATTTTTGTCTTGGGAGCCATGGTTTGGTTTGGGTCTGGACTCAAACATATGTCCTGTGACTCAGAATCCCATTGGGTATGGGGGAAATTGCTGCTCACACCTGAAACTTGAATTTGGCCTTCTTCTGTTGAGCCAGAATAGTCTTTGGAATCTGAATCCTTAGTTTCCCCTTGTTCTGAATGGTAGGAATAGCTTTTGGAATCTGAATCCTGGATTTGCCCTTCTTCTGAAGGGCAGGAATTATTCAGCAACCTTTTTCCCACAACCAGGGATTTTTCTGATTGGCTGCAATCCATGAGGGTTTCTGGTTAGCTGTGGAGTGGGGCCCGGGGCCCGGGTGGGTGGCTGGCTGGCAGCCGACTGGGGCTTGGAGGGCAAGCGGGTGGGCAGGGGGCTGGGTGGGCGAGTGGGTGGGTGGCAGTTGAGAGGCTGGCGGGAGGCGCTGGCGGGCACCTGCCTAGATGATAAAATATTCTGGCATCCATCTAGTTCCGGTTTTTCTTTTATTTGATTTTCACTTCCCCCCATTAAAGGGGGAATCCTTATTGAACTTTTTGTTTTCAACAGGGCACCCTTTTATTGTTTTCCAACATTGCCCCCCAATAAGAATTTGGTTTATGTCAGGAATATTCCTGACAGCAGAACAGGCATGCAGTGCAGCCAGGGAAGCATAAGAAGAACCAGAGAAAACAGGACAAGAAATCCCCTGCTAAGATTGGGGATGACCGCCAAAATGTATGCAATGCCGAGCTACTGATATAGATCTCAACATGGGTCTATTTGGGACCGGTTGGGGGGTTGCATAGGTGAGGGTAAGGGATCAGGTCGATATCCAATAACTCATGCAGGATCAGATCGGTTGTTGCAACGCTTACTGCGGGTGGGCATTAACCACCTCCATAAGCTGGCATGCATCAGCACAAGTTGGATACTGGTGGGCAAGCATATCAATGGTGGCTAGGGCTGGGTCGGCCCAAAGTAGGGACAATCACGGCAAGGGCCATAACCGGATGTCCTCCCTTCTGGGTAATCTTATTCCGGATCTCCCAATGTTGGGGTTCTGAAATTTTTTATAAGAAAGGAGGCCTGGGACGGCTGCTGGGGTTCTGGATTTGGGAATGATATATATTCTTCTGTAATAACTCTTTTTGACGGTAAACTTAAATTGTGAATTTTATTTAAAAAAGAGAGCAAACGCTGTAAGCTTTATTTTAAAGATAAGTTCTGGAACTACCCACCCTTGGGTGGGATGTACTAGGGCTGTGTTGGATTTTGGACGGGTGGCTCCTTTTCTTAAAAGAAGCACCTGTCCAAAATCTGGAAACAATTCTGAGAGAATCTTCTCAAAGAAGATTCTCTCAGAATCGTTCCCTTCCTTATCCACAGAAGGATGAGGAAGTTGAGTTTTTTTAAAAAATAAAGATATGTATTTTTTGAGTTCGTTTATTTTAAAAATTAAAATAGTTCAATTTGAATCAAAATTTATTTTTTGAAAATAAGAGTTTATTATGAATATTTATTAAAAAAATCTGAAAATCTGGAAAGCAAAAGGCCTTCCATCACCATCTTTTTTGGTGATTTCGGATTCCCCTGAGCTGGGGGAATCCGAAAGAAGAGGACGGGGAAGGGAGGACGAGATGATTGCGGCATTTGCCATAATCATACCTTTTTTGGGCTGCTGCAGCCCTAGTGTGTACGGAAACGATCCCCAGAGAATCTTCTCAAGCAAGATTTTCTTGAAATCTGATGCAGCCCCGATAGCAGCTGAGATCTCATTCGATCCCCAACTCTAGCTGGGGAGCTAGTTGATATATACCCTTGCCTGGACCTCTAATTCCCACCAACCTTTACTGATGAGGGTGACTTGATCACGTGGCTGGATCCTACCCACCCACCCTCCAACTTTAGCCATCTCCTACCGATTACAGGGCCATGGTGACCAAAGACATTCCAACTTGGATGGTTCAACCATGACTGATGGATCCAAGGCCAGCACCCTTCCTATACCATGCTATGGGGTAGTTGTATGCATCCCCTTTTTTTATTGACGACCTTTAACCGGGCAGCTTGAAGTACCATCGCTAGCCGTTACAACTTGTCCGCACCTGCTCAGCTTTAACCCCCCACCAGCTATGTAGACTTTATCCGCCAGCTCCCATACCGACCAACCTGGCTACCCAGAAGATATTTCTGACCAACCAGGTAGTAGATCAGAGAGAGACAGGGGTTAAACTATGCTGGGTACAGGGCAGCCCAATTCCCATTCCCCGATCCAGCCAATTAGGGTGGAGGTACGGTCTGGGTACCGGCCACCTGATAGAAATACCTTATCTAGAGAATGCCACCAATTCTCCTTCAGGTCGATCTCTGATTTCTAGATGGGCACTACCCTTGAGCATCTATCCTAGCATAGCTTCCCAGGATAGGCATGGGTCTAGCTTCACTTACCAAATCAGCTTATCCTATGGGGAACAGGAACTCATTCACCACTGGGGACAGATCCATTTAGGTGGGAGGGTTTCTAAGGCTCACTGTCAGGAATGATATCATTTATCAAAGCGGGGATGGTTTGATTAGTGATGTCAATTTTATTTTGTAAGCTTCAACCAAGGACAACAGGGGTGAATATTAACATAGGTGAGCAAAGAAGGGGTGGTTTTTGATATCTCGGAAAGAGAGGCGGTGGAGGGGGCTGGGATTCAACATGCCTTGGAGAAGGTGGGCAAGGGCCGGGGAGCAGCTGGGGGGCGGGGTGTAGGAAGACTCCATAACCTCTTCCGGGGTCTGAAAGGGGGAGACACCTGTGACCATCATGTGCACCAGGACCCCCATGGCCCATACATCTGCCAGGTCGGCTCTGTACACCTCACCCTTCAAGATCTCTGGGGAGGCATAGGAGGCGGTGCCAAAGAAGTGCTGGAAGGTGCAGGCTCTCCGGGTGGGGGTAACAACAGCACAGCCAAAGTCAACCAACTTGATGGTCAGCTTGCTGTCAATGACAATGTTTTCATCCTTGATGTCCCGGTGGTAGACGTTGACTGACTGCAGGTACATGAGAATATTTAGAAGCTGATACAGGATATGAGCAGTTTGAAGTTCATTAAAGGTGCCAGCCTTCTCGATGGATTCAAATAGATCTCGGCACTTGCGGGTTGAAGGGTAGGCTGCCCAAGGGTCACCATGGAGCTCCATCACCATGTAATAGAAGCATTGGTCTTGAAACAGATCCAGGAACTTGACGATGCCAGGGTGATTGACCTTGTCCAAGATATATGCCTCTCTTGGGATGCAGCCCATCACTGCATCTACAACCAGCTGACTCCTGGGGATCTTGTTCTTGAAGAGAAACTTGACAGCAACCTTGATGTTGGACGGTCGATGGATAGCACCAACAACAAAGCCAAAACCACCTGCACCCAGCTCCTCAGTTATGGTATACTGAGAGGCAAAGGCTGGGAGCAGAGGATACTGCTTCAGCATCTTGAGGCCGGGTGAGAGCTCCTCTTGGACATCAGGAGCATCCTGGCAGGGAGTTTCAGCATGGTTGAGAGGGTTGGAAATCATTTGAATCTACCCAAGGGTACCCATCGCCTTTTAAACCATGCCAATAACCCCTCTGGCTCAGCTCGATTATCTCCCCCCTCAGATCATCTCGATTCCAAAGCTCAACCCTCTGTTATCCTTCTCTAAGCTCTTTGATTGGTCCATCTGAACCCACAAGATGCTAAGCTAATCCATCTTTGATTGGCGGCCAATCATTCCTTTCACCTGCCCAACGTTGGCAAGGCTCGGCTACTGCTCGCTGAAGCCAAGGATCATGTGTAGTGACATCACACCAGCCCGAGTTTGGATTGTTATGGGCCCAGCGGTAGGTTGTAAGCATGGCATGGTGGCCCAAGTCATGTGAGCTCAATCCGGCGGAATTAAGGTGGAGTAGTGGCTTGGCCTAGACCCGATCCGTTCCGATGGGGTTCCAGTTAAGTGGACAAGGCATACACCAATCAAAAGCAATTAAGCCATTTGAAGCAGCCGCCTACTTCGGTTGATTTGGTACTTTGTTTGGGAAGAGCGAACATGATTGGAAGGCACCCATCTATTTAGACTAAATAATTATACAAGCGAGTCTATGCTCCCAGCTCGGATGGCGAGATGCTTTGGTTACAACTTTTTTGAAGAAGGAATGATTTATTGAATTGGAAGCTCGGCTTGGCAATGTTGGAGAGTTCCACCGCCTTATCTCTCAGTGGCATAAGATTGGCTGGCAGGAAGCTATTTTACACACAAGTTTCGCAGTGATCCAGTATCGGGGGGCGGACGTCATAAAACGAATTTCAAGGAAGGAACCTGAGTTTCTCATTGTTTACAAGCAGAGGAAATAAAGTTTCACCGCATCGATAGGGCGGCGGTTTCGAAGTAATGTCGCCGATTGGATCTAACAAGTAACGAGGGTTGGCTGCATGTGGCAAATGGAGCTGACATCATAAACCCCACAAGGCAGTTGATTTTGGAACGCTCTGGTTGACTAAAGGATGGCACAAGGAAATATCTGCTTCAAGGGGTACATTTCAATCCCAGTTTATCTCCACCCCTGCCCAAAGTATTGGTATCATAAATTCAGATGCCACCTCCCGCTTGATTTCAGCCTAAGTTCCACTTGATTCACATGCAGAGAGGGCCACTTCAAAGTGGAGCATCGAACTTTCCCATCAAATGGAAGAACTTGTGCCACTCTCAATTTAAAACACGTAGATATTGTCCGACGTAAAATGCTAAGATATTCTAAATCAATCTAATTGCCCATCCCTTGCAGCCCACTTGAACTCAATGCATTCAATGAGAACAAATTGCCACCAATCATTTCCTCGATTGAAAAATTAGATTGGATATCAATTAATCCAAGCTAATGTATTAAAATTTCAACCATAAATCATGACAATTAATCCCTTTTTATTCGATTTTTACATGATTTTAAATATTTTAATTTTTTAATGGCGCATTTAGCCCTATCCAAGCCATACATTGCAATTTCAACTGGAAAGTAAATAATCCAACTAATATCACTTAATAAAAACAGTCATCCGCTCTGAAACAAGCCATTCTAAACTTATTCCACACTCGCGTTAATGGCCCTGCCACAGCAAATGACATTCAACTACATTTAGGAAAAACAACCAATCAGAATGTCCCATCACAAACTCGCTTTAGGCACCTGGAAAGCCCCACATTTTTAAATCCAACAATGTTTTGTTAAAAATCCTACAGTGATTTTCCAGCACCCCGAAATCTAGTCACACGAAACTATCCCCACCCAAATACTCCTTTAGACCAATCTCAAAGAACATACACAACCCACTTATCCAGCCCATCACTCTATTCAATAACCACTATCCTTCAACCTCCACCAAAACCATTACATCAACCCAGCTCCATATTAATTTAAATCATCTGACTTCTTAAACAAAACAAATGTTCCAAACCAACCCTCACATTTAAACATGGTCCCATTTAACTGCATCCCAGATGTCTCCAAGTACTGCAACCCCCATCAACCAAAACAGCTGCACCATACATATTTATCCTGATTAAACCTCCATTGGGTTAGCGTGGTGCTTAAGTGTTAAACAGAACTTCGGCAAGCACCCATACAACGGGTGCGTCTGGGTTGTAGAAGGGAAATGCCGGGAAGGGGATAGATATTCTTATCAGACAAGGTCATCCTCCCAATTAGCATCTATGGGGAGGTAACCTGGATCAAAAACATTTCCGAATGTACCCTCCTGCTGCCCAGGTACTTCTGGAAAGTGTACCGTACGAGAAGATAGCCAGGTTTAGGCTAGATCGATACTTTATTGAAATAGGATGGGTGCTCCATATAGCTGAAAAATCCATTGCATATCGTCCTCTTTTACCATGTGATTTTGAAATAAGAGATCCACCAGTCAAGGATATACTTCTTAGAAGTATATAAAAACAAAGTGTTGCAACCAAGATTACACCCCCACCTGCTAACATATCTCACAATGCACAGGGGGTGCTCAATGAGTTGTCCCATGACATGATAAATGATATGTGTCATAAATTGCACCATTAATGCTATTTCAATATGACCTTCAAATAATGATATGGGCAAAGATTTGACCAGGTTTGCTTTCAACTTTAGAAATTCCTTGCCTCCCATAAATGGGTCAACATCAATGTCCACCCATTCCAGAATGCCATACCTGCCCTCAACTGATCCTGGTGTCACAACATCTTTGGTTACTCCCTCTCAGGGAATAATCTCCCAGGTGACTCGCCAAATGATTCCCTGACTAATCATTAAGTCAGTGGCACTACTATCATTTTTACCATCTATTACGGGGATCAAATATTTCAAATCCTAAGCGGAACACAGCTTGGACAAATCTCGTGACTTAAGAGGAACAATCACTTGGATAAGCCCCATGATGTACATGGACAGTTTGTGCTTCCCAAGATACTATATACTATCCTATATTCATATTCAATAAAGTATTATTTATCTTCTTAATTTTCCCCTTTATCTTGTTTATTATACTTCCCAGAAGTATATACTCAACAGTGGTAGCACAGGTAGGTTATCCACACCTACACAGCTTAAACAAAAAATTTCTCACAAGAAAAGAATCCCGCAGAAGGCACTTCTCACAGGCTGGAGAGACTACAAAGAAGGACAGGACATCCCTTTGGGGTTCGTTGTCTTCAACAACGTCCTCATCCCTACCAAACAGTATAACCTCCTCAACACCTGTAAGCTCCTGAACCCGGCTCCAACTCCAATTCTTCAGACAACTGAAATCCCCAATATTGTGTTTCAACGTCTACGCTCAGCAGAGATTGAGACGTTTGCAGGACTACGTCAAGAGGACACCAAGCTCTGGATCCAAAGCCCACAAAGCAAGTTTACCCAAGCGGGCCATCCCCCAGACTCTGGGCCAGTGAGATTTCCCTTTGCGTCACAGGGGCCACCTCACACCCTGTAAGCAAATGAGGTGACCAATGCCATGTTCTGAGGCGCAGCACAGACACACAACAGGAAATCCTAACCTTAGGATTGGATTCATACTAAGTCTCTGTTAGATGACAGGGAAGGCTATGTGATTACCTTGCGGCCCTGAAAGAATAATATCTACTAGTCGTGGCTAGAGAGAGGCACGGAAGTACAGAAGACACAAAGACAAAAATGTGAATATAACTTTATTTTTATTGATGAATGTGAAATGGAATATATAGTGGTTAGGAATACCACAAAACACTACCAGGACGGTAGGATTACTTGCCACCAGCATTAGTGGGGCAAGTGAGTTGCGCAGAGTCAAGAAACCAAACAATTGTACTTCCTGATTCAGTCATCAACTCATTTTGAGAGGCAAAAGCAAAAGCGAGAGATTTGTCTTCAAAATGGCCCACCAAAGGCAAAATCAATACATGGTGAATAGCAGTATTCACGACAACCAACATCCTGATCCAAGCAAAGGCTGGGATATGGTCAAAGCCACCTTCCTGGAAAAGTTTGCCATGAAGGACTCTGACCTGGTGACCATGGCAGAACTCAGAACCTTCAAAAGGACAGGAACAATCAAGGAGTACATTGCAGCCTATGAAGACCTACCTGACCAAGCTCCCAACTCCATTAACTTTGACAAAGCAGGGACATGACTGGATTTCTACATTGGCCTCCCCATACAATTTAGACATCAATTTGACATGAACCACTGCAAGCACCTGCAAGATGTATTCTTGGAAGGAAAACATGTGGCACAAAAGTCTGCCAACCTAAATGCAACAAACAAACAAAAGGAGAGCCCTACAGCAAGAAAAGACCCTTGACCCAACAAGCCAAACAGCCCAGCTAATAGTACCCATCCTTGAACCAGAAATTGTACTGCTCAACCTAACCAAGCAAGCGCTGAAGACACCAACCAGGAGGGTAAGCTCAGGGGAGTGCTTAGGCAAACTGGCCTCCCCCAACTCACAAGGCTCATACAGGGACCAGAGCGTGGATTCAATCACCATGATCCAAGTACCCTCCAGCAACCCTCTACTGTTTGGGCCCAAGCGGGAAATAAACTCCTCACTTATCCTTCCTGCCTTGGAAGATATCCAGGCACGGCTGTAAAGCCCAGCTGTAGAGACCCCAAGGGGCTTAATTTCTATAACAGATGGAGGAAAATAGCTAGTAGGGTTGGGTGGACTTTAAATGATAGCTCAAGCCATCTGATATTCAAAGGGGTTCTATTTATAGTCCCTCCCACTGGGCAAAGTTTGGCAAATGGGGAAAAGCAGGAAGCAGAGAATCCCACATCTTGATGACAAAGACTGAAATCCAGCAGTTAGGATATAGTCAACCCTTTGTCCTTCTACTACCTGGGTCTGGATTGCCAATCCCTGGTTGTGGCCAATGGATTACTATCAGGAGGGGAATTGGGACTAAGTCTTCCTCAAGGTCTAATTTTAAACTGGGTAGTTAGGTTTGGCAAGAGTCTGGCCCAAACCATGTGGTCTGGGTCCTGGGTCCCCATTGGTCAGTGCCAGGATTGATGGCCAAGGTTTGGGTTCTATTAAAAAATTGTTCAGGGCTGCATGACCTGTCCTCTATTTTTATCACCAAATTCTGGGACTTATCTGATTGGTTCCTCCCTTGTGTGGATTATGCATTTATGAACTAGAAGTTCATTAGTTACAAGGTCTTGTTTTCCAGTGGGGTTTACGTGCAAGGTGGGCTCTTAACGGGTACTTATTCATTATTAAATGATGCTCAAAATACAAAGAGCTTTAAAATTAGTGGCTGGTCACTTCTTTTGCTTTCTTATTTGCTGAGATAAACTTGAATGGATAGCATCACTTCATGCACCAGGAGTTCATGCAGGGGATCACTTTTTCTAAATTTTGCTCTCAAATGGCCTTTTTGACCTGACTTAATTCATTAAGATAAATTGTAGGCACTATTGAGAGCTCTTTAATGCAAGTTTGGGCATTGATATACAATGATTAACAGCTGGGATATAATTGCATGAATTAAATCATATATGCAACCATGACATCATGCTTAATGAAGCAGTGGCATCTCAATCTGGCATTTCATGATTCTCCCCTTTTGCGATAGGCTGTGCTTATTTTTTGCTTTGATCCTCATTCAGAGCTATGTCAGGAGTGATCCTGACAACATCACTATTTGACACTGAAGCAGACCTATCCCTTGTTGACAAGAAATTTGACAACCTCATGAAACTACCTACAGTCCAAAGCAATATCAAGAGAGTTATCATGGCAGATAATAGGAGCACACCAGTTGCCAAGAAAGCAAACCCTTTCCACGCACAAATTGAGGACATACTGACTATGCTTAGTGGCCTAATCATACCAATCCCCAAGTATGATGTTATACTCATCCTGGATTGGATGAGAAAGACCAAACCTCATATTGACTGGGATAGCGCTACCCTCACCATACAATGAGGCAAGGTGCACCACCATGTTTACCCAACCCATCTTGACACACTTATGAGAGACCACATGTTTGTAAAGATTATGGAGACAGAATAGAAAACCAACCCTAGCAAGATCAATTGGAGTATCTGCACATACAAGGTCATCCACTTCAAGAATATGGAGACTTGACATAAAAATGACTACATCCAAGACCAGCTAGTTAATGAGTTCCCCACTGTTTTCCAAGAAACACTGCCAGGACTACCTCCTGACTGCGGCATCCAACACAAAATTGACCTCAAAGGGAGTGTAACTAAAACACAACCTATCTACTGCCTCATACCACAAGAAGACAACACCCTAAAGGCTTACCTTGACAAAGCACTCAAAAAAGGGCTCATACAACCACCAAAATTTCTTTTTGGTGCTGCTGTCTTCTTGGTGGCAAAGAAAGATGGAGGACTTTGCCTGGTCACCAACTACAGAGCGCTCAACAAGGTCACAATTAAGAGCAGGTATCCCCTGCCCCTGATCAATGACCTTTTT
This sequence comes from Entomophthora muscae, assembly GCA_014839935.2. Lineage (NCBI taxonomy): Eukaryota > Fungi > Entomophthoromycota > Entomophthoromycetes > Entomophthorales > Entomophthoraceae > Entomophthora > Entomophthora muscae. Next base: position 111,276 of record QTSX02007200.1, read on the forward strand.
GACACACTGGGGGGTCCAAGTCTTCACAGAAATTGACTTGACGGCAGGTTATCACCAAATTTTCATGAAACCAGAAGATATACCAAAAACAGCCTTCAGAACAAAGTATGGTTCCTTTGAGTGTGTGGTCCTTAACTTTGGCATGAAAAACGCTCCAAGCACCTTTATAACCTTATGAATGAAGTCTTCTTGGAACACATCATAAAAAGGGCAATTGTCTATCTAGACAACATAATCATATACAGTCCAACCGTAGAACAACACAGGAAAGATGCCCGCCTGGTCCTCTGCACCCTCAAAGATAACCAACTCACAGCCAAACCCTCAAAATGTGATTTCTTCCTGTCCAAACTCCAATTCCTAGGGCACATTATCAGTAAGGACGGAATAAAACCAAACCCAGAAAAGATACATGCTATAGCCAACATGCCAGCACTACAAAATAAGAGTGAGCTTCATACATTCCTAGGCATGGTAGCCCATGTCAGAAGATTCATCCCTGACTGGGGTGCCTTGACTGCTCCCCTATCTGCAATCACAGGCAAGACAACCAAATTTGTATGGATACCACTAAGAGACCAACATTTCCAACAACTAAAAGAATGCATGGTCACCATCCCCAACTTACAATATCCAAACTTTGAAGGAGTATACAAGCTATAAAATGACACCTCTGATTACGCAATAGGAGGAGTACTCCAAATTCAAACTTTAGAAAAGGACTTCCTCCCTGTAGCGTATGAATCAAGTAAACTGTCTGATGGTGAACAAATATATCCAATACATGACAAAGAGCTGGTAGCTATAGTACACTGTCTCATGAAGTGGCAATGTTACCTGGAAGGTGCACATATATTCAAAGTGCTAACTGGCCACAAGTCACTGATATTCTTCAAAACCCAACAACACCTGTCAAGGAGACAAGCTTAATGGATGTGCCTTATTCAAAGGTACCCCATGACAATGGCAACTTCCAGAATTAACTCATACAGAATGAAACATCCTCCATGTTGACAATTTCAAAAATTGTTTTTTTATCTTTTATAATTTCCTTTAAAAGCTCAAAATAAAAATCAAACATTGCTTCTATTATCAGTGTCAATTATTTAATCAAGAAAAAAATAATATTTAATATTGAAAATAAGAAAAATATTTTTGAGAATTGTCAACATGGAGGATGTTCTATTCTGTATGAGTTAATTCTGGAGGCTGCCATGACAATCAAATACAAGCCAGGCAAAAAATTCTTACTGCAGACGCCCTATCAAGGCTATACAGTAAAAATGTTCCATGCACCAATGAGGACCCTTATTGGCCCATGTTGATCATGGGGAATCTCCAAGAAGGTTTCCCACCTGGAACACCAATGGACACCCAAGAGAAAGTCCTCAAGAACAAACACACATTTAAAAACTTATATGGCACACCACACTGAATACTTCCAAGTGGTGATACTGTAGCCTACATCCCGTCAACACAAAAGATTGACACAATCCTCTAACACCACAGAGATCTGGGACACACCCATAGCTGGAACTTGCGTGAATATCTCAAGATGCGCTATTGGTAGACCAACATGTTGGAAAATATCAAGGAAGTACTGGAACAATGTGAGGTCTGTAAAAGGTACACCCAATCCAAGGCACCACCCAAATCAGTACTAACAGTTTCAATCACACAAACTTTTAAAGTGTGGGCACTGGATATTGTGGGACAAATCCCTGGCAATAACAAAGTCAAAAAGTACATTATAAAAGCTATCAACTATGCAACTAGGTGGCCTGTAGCACAAGATACAAAAGAGCACAAAGGCAACGATGTGAGACAATTTATTGGCAAAGAAATCATAGCAAAGTTCAGGAAACCTGACCTCCTGATCACAGATGGAGGAACCAAACTTAAAGCCATCAATACCAATATCTACCTTGCCAAGAATGGAATAAAGCACATCACAGCCAGTCCCTACCACCCTCAGGTAAATGAAAGAGTAGAACAACTAAACAGCTCATTATTAGAGGCCCTCAGTAAGCTATCTGCTAACAATCCAAAAGCCTGGGTCAACATGCTACCAGTAGCACTCATGGTGTACAGAACACAAGTCAACCATAATACGGGCAAAAGCCTGTATGAACTTGTCTATGGGCATAAGCCTGCCCTTATTGGCACTAATGCAGGTCCACATTTACCTTTACCTAAGAAGATACCAGACAACAGTGACCCTGGCGTACAATGTACTAGAAAGGACCAAGAAGACATGTAGAAGAAAAGAGTTGAGAGAGAAGCAATCCTGCTACAACAAGAACGCTTCCAAGTCAGAGACAAGATCTGGGTTGTCAATCATGATATGCACAAGTTGGATCCAGGGTTACAAAGACCAGGATATTAATCACAATATTCCACAATAAACATCATCTTATTCTATTCATTCTTGTCCTTTTTATTGAACTGTTGTCTTCCCCAATCAAATACTGAACTCTCATTGGTTCAGTTGCAACAGTGGTAGTAGCAGTAGGTTCACAACTTACCTAAAAGAAAATTTCCCCCAAGAAAGGACAGAGTACAGGCTGTATGGCTACTTTCCATCAAGAGACTTTCCTGCCAATCTCCAAGGGGGACATCCCCAATGGGTACATCATCTATCAAGACCAACTGGTACTTACAAGTGTGCATAATTGACTCCGCCTTGGGCAGCGCAATGCCAGCGTCACCCTGACTCAGTTGGACCTTTCCTAACACATGCTCAACCTCCAGCTGGAATCCTTTGCGAGCAGTGCAGAAGGGGCTGACATTGTCAGTTGGCTCCACTAAACCAAAACCCGCCACCTCATCTGTCAAGTACCTGAGCCCATATGGGTTGCTACCGCGTCTGGGCGCCTCACAGGGCCTGCTGCTGTGTGGTTCATCAACTGGGCCAGCCAAGAAATGGATATCACTTGGGCATTGTTCAGGGACGCTGCAAAGTCCCGCTACAGTGAAACCTTTTCACCCATTGTAGTGGGGACTCCCCTCCTGGCTTTAAACAGACTGGGTCTGTTCCTGAATATCTTGCCACCTGGCAGCAAGCTATTGTTGCTGCCCCAGAAGCTATGACCAATGGAAACTTCATGCTCCTTACCTTGATAGTTAATGGGCTTAAACCCCATATCTTTAAGTGGGTTCCTGTAGGTTGCTGCACCTCCATTGATGACTGCTACAGGGCCATTGTGGAGGCCAATAACCAGGCTTTAATGGGCTTCTTCCTTTCCAATGATGCACCACCCCAACCTTGTCCTGCACCTGGCAGCACTCATAACCAAGTAGGCTGCCACCAGCCACACCAACAGGAAAATGGGGTTAAGGGTCCCGCAAGGGGGAACTCTAACTAGCGCAAATTGAGGACCCAGGAAAAGCCTGGGGGTTGTAGTTACAAGAGGTTCTACAACCCCACTTGACTCTCACTCTCAATCCCTTCTTGCAAAGAGCCCCTTCAACTACAACGTTCATGAAGTTGAGGACCTTGACGTCTTCCAAGTGCATAGCAACAACCCCATACTCCAAGCAAGCCACTCTTCAAATAAAGTAACTAGCTTGGCCTATCCCTTCCGTTTCCATGGGAACACCCACAAACTATTGGTAGACACTGGGGCCAATCACACTATGGTTGACTAGGCGTTTGCCAACACTCAACAATTGGAACAAGTACCAATCAGGTTCAAGGCAGTACAAGTGGCTGACTCCTACAGAATAGCAATTAACCATGAGACAACACCCTTCTTGGTGAGAATGGGAAACATCCAGGTTAAGCTCTCTGGGCCAATAATGGCAGGGCTCAGCCATAAAGTCATTGCTGGCTTTGACTGGCTCTGTCACAACTGTTCCTACATTGACTGAGATACATCTTTAATTACCCTCAATAGAAATGGGATGGTTTTCCAGATATATCCCGTCAAAATGAACAAGTTGCTTCACAATACCTTGTTTGTTAGTATAAAAGAAACAGGCTCATATGAGTTTAAGGGGAGGGAGACTAGACTCAATCAATGCTCACTCAAAGTTATCTGTGTGGAACCACCTGTGGCCCCCTTGACTACTCCACTTCCACTAGCATTTGCTGCTCTCCTCAAGGAGTATAAGGATGTTTTCAGTGAAACACTGGACCAACTACCCTCTCCCTGGGAGATCCAGCATGTGGTACAATAGCAAAGGTCGCTCCCCAAGGCACGTCTCCTCTATTGTTTGACACCAAAAGAAGATGAGACCCTCTGCCAGCACCTTGGGGACGTGCTTGATAAGGGCTTTATCTGCCCCTTGCTTTTACCATACAGGGCCGCTGTCTTCTTTGTAGCTAAGAAGAACAGGTCCCTTTGATTGGTCATAGATTACCATGCCCTAAATAAGGTGACCATTAAAAACAAGTACTTCCTACCGTTAATTGACAACCTTTTTGCCACACTCACAGGTGCAAAGGTCTTTAGCAAGATTAATCTCACTGCGGGTACAACCAGGTCTGCATTGCACCAGGGGATGAGACAAAAACTGCCTTCCAGACACACTACAGGTTGTTTGATTGCCAGGTCATGAACTTCAGAATGACCAACACTCCTTCCACCTTTTCTATGTTGATGAACAAAGCATTTGAGAATTTGATTGGGATGTGTGTTGTTGTGTACCTTGACGTCATTATTGTCTTCAGTCAAGATCAAACCACACATCTCCAACACCTCTGTGCTGTCCTTGAAACCCTTCAAAAAAACCAGTTAAAGGCTAAGCCTTCAAAATGCAAATTTCTCAAGTCTGAGCTCCTGTTCCTTGGGCACACCATCTCTGCCCAAGGGGTAAATCCTGACTCTGCCAAATTCAAGGCCATCACCAGCATGTCACCGCCCACCAATGTGGGCCAGGTACATATATTCCTAGGCATGGTTGCCTACATGCACAAGTTTATTCCTAATTGCAGAGAACTAATTGCACCCCTAACTGAGCACCTAAAGACTAAGCAGCACTTCCATTGGACCCCTGTCAGGGATCAAGCCTTTGAGACGCTAAAGCAAAGACTTACAACTACAGCTGTATTGCAGTTTCCCAATTGAAACCCCCAGTACAAACTCAAAACTGATGCCTCTGACAGAGCCATAGGAGGCGAGTTACAGGTGAAAACTGACAAGGGAGTCTTCCTCCCTGTGGCATATGAATCCAGAAAGCTCACTGACTCAGAACAACATTACCCCATACATGATAAAGAATTAGCAGCAATTGTGCACTGTGTCAAGAAATGGCGCTGTTACCTGGAAGGGGCCACCTTTTCACCCCACGTCCTGACAGACCACAAGCGGCTCCAATACTTCAACACACAGTCCCACTTGACACGCTGCCAGGAAGGCTGGGTCAAGTGTCTGTCCCCCTACCAGTTGCGCATCAAGTACAAGCCTGGGAAGGAACTCGTCACAGTGGATGCCCTCTCCAGAATCTACATGGCATCCATTACCAGGGACAATGGCTTAGACCAAGACTGGCCAATGCTGTACCTCTGTCCTGAAGCAACCCGTTACAAAGGCCTCAATTTGGTATCCATCTCTAAGTTAAAGGACAACAAAAGTCAGTTCACCACCAATGCTGGCAACGTCTGCTGCCGGGCAGAGACAGGCAAAAAGACGCCCTACATTCCCAATACACAACAAGGCAACACCATACTCTACTACCACTGCACCTTGGGTCATATCAGAGGACATAACCTCTTCAAAATCATAAAACGTAAGGTTTGATGGCCGTTTATGCTCCAAGACATCTTGGATCTTCTTGAGACTTGTGTGTTGTGTGAAAAGAACACATCTAAACCTGTACTCCCAAGTCTGTCCTACCCATTAAGGCCATGGAACCCTTTGAACAGTGGGCCCTCAACATTGTTGGACCTCTCCCTGAAGACAGACTTGGGAAGAAGTACATCATCACAGCCATTGACTACTTCACTTGTTGGCCACTAGCATGAGCAACCACTAACCACACCACCACCACCCACTTCATTGGCAAGTAAATTATGGCCTGCTTTGGGTGACCCAAACACCTCATTATAGATGGTGGCCTGAGATTGTTGGGCATGTCACAAAGGCATACTGTGCCAAGAATGCCCTTCAGCAAATAGTCACGACACCCTATCATCTGCAAGCCAATGGGTGTGTAGAGCCATTGAATGGTTTGCTTGTCCAACTAATTGCCAAGCTCTCAAAGAGCATCCCAATACCGCATAGACTGAACACTTGCCAACCACCCTACTCATCTTACGGGCAAGAATCAACAGAGGCACTGAGTTCAGCCCCAGCGCCCTGGCCTTTGGGATACCTGCTGGCTTGACAGGGGTAGAACAAGGGAAGTTACAATCCATGGTTCCTGGGAAACCCCCCTTGTTGGCTACCCCCTCCCTGGGCCAATGGTGTGCCAAAGCCCGCAATATTGAACACAAATGAACTGAGGGAGGAACAAAGCACCTCAAGGCCAGATACATCATAGGTGACCCTGTCTACACCCTCAACCCCAATTCAGCCAAGTTAGAACCAAATCACAAGGGGCCCTTCAAAATAGCTGTGGTCTATGACAACCACACCTACCAACTTGAAGATGGCCAAAGAAACACCAAGAAGCTTCACCACAATTGCTTGCACCCCTGTTGCGCCATCCCCATACAAAGGTTGTTTGTGAAGACCTTCTCAGATCTTCCGCAGACTCCAATCCTGGTGTCTGACAACAAACAGGGGGCAAGGGGGAGGCTGCAACCAAGAATCCAGACGTGACTGATAAAGTATCTTACAAAACGCAGGGAGCGCTCAATGAGTTGCCCCTTAACCTATCTAATGACATGAATCAATCTGATGGCAATATCAAATTGCAGGCCCTTCATCCTAATTAGGAGTGCTACCCATTTGACCTGCTGATCCCCACACAAGTTAATTCTTGGCTTCAAACCCTACTTGAAACATGCCACCTCCTGTGGCCCTGTGGCTTTCCCCATATAATATATTAATCAAAATATTCTACAATAAACAACATCTTATTCTATTCATTCTTGTCCTTTCTATTGGACTGTTGTTTTCCCCAATCAAATACTAAACTCTAATTGGTTCAGTTGCAACACAATGTTTAGTTTTTAGTATGATAAAAATATGATATCATATTTAATACTGGTCAAAAAAAGTGATGGTGACCACAAGAGCAAAATAATATGAGAAATTCTCACTGTCATCTCATTGGTTGCCCTCCTAATTAAATATAACAGAGATCAATACCACTTTTTCATGCATTCAGAGCTGCATCTTACGGCACAATATCAATTGTCATGATGTATAAAATGATGTCTGACTTGGGTCAAGGAGACCTTGGGGTCTTACTGAAGAAGATTGGGTACAATGAGGTATGCTTTGGTGATCTGTGAGTTGGGCACCAACATCTGCTTCTTGGTCCTGATACCATTTTTCTTGTTCAAGAAGTTATTAAATTTTCACATTGAAGTAGCACAGGCAAACTTTAGCTGAATTGAAGTTTTTTCAAGTTAGACCACACTGACTAAGTGACACAATCTCTTGGAGAATTTGAGTGATGATCCACTGCTTGGGCTTTGGAGCTATCAAAGCTGTAGGCTGATTAGATTTAACCAGGGTTGATTAGTCATCAGGTGTTGATGATAGAAGAGCTAATTTATTGACCTGATTAGCTAGTTAGTTGATGCTCTGGGGGGTCAAGCAAAGAAGTGTGATTAGAGCTTAACACCTAATGTTGCTCATATAGGGTGAGCCTAGTTGAACCAGTATTTTAACCAAAATGATTATAGTTCAGTTTTTGAAACTAGGAAAGCCAATAGTTCAAAAAAGGACAGATAATGAGGATAAGATGCTAGCTTTATTGGTAAGTGGCAGTTAATATACTGTAAAAAAGCCATGTATCTCACAGAGATGGCATAATGGCAATTTCCAAGTATGATATGTTTGGCAAATAACTTAATGAGGAATCATCATCTGCAATTGGCTTTGTTCCTAATTTTGGAATACTTTCTGTATCTTGACATTGGCAGAAGGATGTCTTGTGTCATTAGATACATCATGGGATGGCTCTGTGAGTGCCTCCTGTGTGTTACAAGATACATTGTCAGGTGAGGTGATGACCTTGGTTGCAACACCAGGAGACATGTATATCTTAAATTTCTCATTATTCATATCAAAGATCTAGGTGTAAATGAAGACTTCATTGTATCTGTTCCTATGTCCACTGAGATTAGTCTGCCCAACACACTGCTCCTTAAACATGTCAAAGAGTTTATCAATAGTAAAGAGAATTGTAAAATAAAGAAAAATCACTAAAAGAAGAATATTTAATTTTCATGGTATTAATTTTATTGTAATTACAATCCACAAGATAGAGAGTTCTTAAAAACATTATTATTTAATAAAGAGCTTTGAAGATCAATAAAACGCTGTTGTTCCCAATTTAGATAGCATCCAATTGCCTGTTAAAAGGTTCTAATTTTATGCTAAGATGTAGATGTGATGCATATTGTATGACTTTGTTTTGTTTCATGTCTGTGAAAGTTCATTTGAAATTACTCCAATTCAGATTCTGTTCTACCCTTCTGTTGGTGCCCCTTAGGACCTCAATTAAATTATACTACATTCTAGAGCAATCCATTTCGCTTGTTGTACTGAGTTTTTTGTTTCTAGTTTGAGATGTGACATCTAGAGTTTGATTTACTTTTATCATTGATTTAAGTGTTGCTGCGTTTCTTGGTTGACCTTTCACCAGTTTATCAAAAAATTAAAACTTTATGGGTTGTAACTTGCCCTGGTTGTGCTTCATTCAAGTTTGAGCTCATTTTTTACCGATGATTCAATTTTGTTTATCCTCATAGCTTTGAAAGCTATTGTCTTTGACATAGTTGATCTACATAGACTGGATATATTGAGTTTGTTTTTATAGTACACCCTGTTATAGATGCCAAGGTTTCGCCTTTGTGTGATGATTTTCGAATTTCTCATCTAAAGAGGAATTAAAATTGAAAGGTTAACGACAATAAAATCATATTCTTAAGCTAGATCCTGATCAACCACAGTTGTTGGAGTCTTAAACCATATAACTCAACTCCATTTTGATACTAGCGTCATCAAAGTGCTCTTGAATTAGAAAATGTGATTACGTCAGACGATGACTTGAAGGTTTCTGTGCGGTAATGACGCATGTCCATTATAAATTGACCATATAAATCCTAAATCAAAGCCTTTCCGATTGGCAAGTCCAATGGATCTGAACCTCATCTGTCTTTGCCCCTCGACTAGGGTGACTGGTTTGTGTGTTCCTTGTCCACCCTTCAGTATCGGCTCAAGGCTAGTAACTATAAATAGCTTAAAATTGTATAATCAGAATTCAAGGCAGTCATATTGTTTAGGATACTACTTCTGAAAAGATAGCTTTGGTAAGCACCTTAATCTTTTGCGTCAGTACCGTATAAGACATTTTGCTTATTTGTCAATAACGAAAGGGCTTATTTTTTTTCTTGAATCTCTCTTGAAACATTGGAGAAACTCTTATTTGACTTAAGCCAACTAAACTAAATGACTTCCAACTCAATAACACTTGGTTTTTAGAAGAACCTGTGTGTCGAAATATGAATGAAGAATTTAAGGATATGACCTTTTACAAGGCGCCTCCTGCAAAACCAAGAGCACCCATCCCTCCTGCGCCAAAACGCGAACCAAAACCCCCTTCGATATGCTTTATTGACAACCCCAAGTCTCTTCCCACCGATCTTCGGAAATACGAACGACCTCGTCAATATTATGAGCAAGTGAAGCTTCTCCCTAAGCTACCCTATAAGCCTCCTGTTCTTTTGCCTGTTAAGAGAACCGATCTCCGTTTAAAAGCAAAGATCTATGCTCTTCGTGGTACACAACGTGATTCACCTGGCACTGAGCGGCATGTAATGCAAGTAATCGGGACAAAAATAAAAAAGATAGCAACCCTTCCTCGCCCTCTTCAGCTTAAACGCAAAAAAGTAGCAGAATATGCCGATCTTGTCGACCCGGATGAAGATACTAAACCTGGTGCTTTGACTAGTGCTGAGCTGAAGAAGATAGCTCCAGACGGCGGTGCTGCTAGTAATAAACGGTTTCAATTCAAGAAGAAAACCCGTCAGATCTTTGAGCATGATGCTAAAGCTCGAGAACAGCGACAGAGAGAAGCTAATCCCTGGGTGCTTGAGAGTGATATCGGTTCTGCCACTCCTAAGGAAGAGCTCCGAGGAACAGTCGAAGGAGGCTCTACTGCAAGGTATGTTGCACTTGTCCATAGCAAACAAGGTGGATTCACTGTAAGGCCGTTGAAGAGAATATACAACTTTCAGCCTCGCCCCACATACCACATCCCTACCGCCGAAGAAACAGAGGCGCTTTTAAATGCAAAGAAAAAAGTGAATATGGACAAATGGTTTGCCCTTACCAAGAATAAAGCGGGCTCTAAGGATGATGACGCATATGCTGATGATTCTCGCTTCACTACAGTTGAGAAAGACGACGATGACGAAGAAGGTCGTGGAGGTGGCGGTGCTGATGACATCGAGGATCTTGACTTTGATGAAGATTTCCAAGATGACGAGGAGATGGGGCTGGATTCTGTTTACGAGGACACCAAAGAAAACGAAGATCGCTTAAAACAGAAGCAAAAGCGCCTCAACCCTACTTCGGAGTCTACTGACGAAGATGAGCCCAAAAACAAGAAGACTGACTCATCTGTCAAAAAGCTGAAGCGCATGGTCAAAACCGAAGGTGCCATCGATTCAGACTCAGACTCAGATTCCGAGCCTGATGCCCCCGTCAAGAAAAATGGAGTTGCCTGTTGAAACCAAACCCAAGCCCAAACTTCCCAAGCCCGTTGTTAAACCAGCCGCTACCTCACAGCCTGAGAAGCAATCCCAAGCTGCTGCTGTACCAAAGCCTCAAAGCAGCACCGATGCACATAGTCATCTCACTCCACAGTTTGTCGCTATGACAGTCAAGAAAAACCCTGGAATCACCATGAAGGATTTAATCAAGAAGCTTGGCCTAAACACCCTCAAGATTAGCCCCGAAAAGAAGAAAAGCGTGATTGGTATGTTGAATTCGGTTCTTCTCAAGCCCAAACCAGGAGAGCCTCTTCAGCTTCATAGTGATTATCTTTAGTTCTAATGTTGCCTGCTGGATACTCCATTTATTTTAATTCGTCTTGTTAGCTTGGAATATATAGCATATTAAATCGACGAATAGCTGCGCTCATAACGGTTATCCCAAGATAAGGCATGTCTAAGTCATTGAAAGATGGGATATAATTGAAAGTCGAGGTCGATTCTATGCACTCGACCAATGTATTTTGGATATTGGTAACCTTGAACTTGGCCAAGTTGAAGCACTCTCAGCATTTGTATGGGAGGTGTGAGTCGCCTTTAAGCTTCCTCATCTGTTGAAAGCTTTCTATATTGGCATATTAAAATTCAAACGGAATCATAGCTTAGCTGGCTATATATAAAAACCCCATGTAGTTTGTACTATGCATAGCATGGGCATAAATTATATACTTCAACAGCATAAGATGTTAAATATGAGCATAACATGAGCCTGTATTGATGTAGTAGAGATTTAAAGGCCAGGGGGAGCTTTATATAACATAAAATACCATAAGCAGCAGTGTCAGAAATCCACAGACCGTGATACTTTATCGTTCACCAGATGATCTCCCAAGTCTTCTAACATTAGAGAAGTACAGAGAACCTGTGAATGGCGTAACCTGTGGCCCAGAATATTTAATTTCATCAGAAGTAGCAAGTCTGACAGGGCCCAAGTCTCAAAGGAATTGTGATATTATTTCTTACTTCTGGATACAGGCTCATAGTTGTTATCTCTATATTCTACTTTAGATAATTGTACTGTATGGCAGCAGTGTCATCTTTTGCTCTACCAATTAAGTCTAAGAGAGGATAACATTAATGAACTAGGACTTGGATCAATCATCAAGTCATTACGCAGTCATCAGCCTTTTATTCTAATGGACTGGCTTTAAGGCAGCCCGCTTGACAACTTCCTTGGATTTCAGTGTTTGTTCTAGACACCCTGCACAACTGGATCCCTTAACCAGCTGAATCAGTTGTCTGCCTGGGCCACTATCCAGGTCTAGATAGCCAGTGGCTGGCTACTAGTTCACATAGATGATTGTTACACTATATGTTACAAAAGTAACATATTCAAAGCCCCAGGCGAGAATTGAACCACTCCTAGCCACCAGGTGGGGCTAGTGGGCGGGGAGATTTGCCCGCACCTGGATCTTTGCTTTTTGAAGTAAATCCAGATGCGGAAACCATTCCTGCCCTGGCGGTAGCTGTGGGGCCCATTGTGGGCCCCAAAAGCTACGCCCAAGCCTTGATGGGTTTGGCTGGGCCTGGGCAGGCTATTTTTAGCTGCCCAGTAAACCCAGTTCAATCCCACCCTCCATTAAGTAATTTGGGGTCCCCAATTGGGGGCCCCTTTTTTAATCAAGTTCCTTGGCCTCAGGAAAGCCTGTCAAGCCAGCCCAAAAAAGGTTATCAGATTGGAAAAAACTCTGTAACCCCAGAAGCCAAACCTGCTAGAACCAATGGCCAGCCAAGCCAAGATGAACCACCAAAAAGCCAAACAACTGTTCCTGAAAACCCCAAAAATGACCATGAAGCAGCCAACCAAACAGCAGAACCTGAGATGTCAAACCTTGTCACACAGATAGCACCAGAAGAATGCCCAGAGGCACTTGCATGTGAGTAAGTATATAAACCAGAAGCACCCAAAAAAGTTCTGTATTGTCATCCTTACCAATAAAGTTGTTATGAACCTTTGGTTTACCAATCTGTTTCCATACCTATTTTTATACTCTTCTATCTGCAAACACCAAAGCGTCAGTAACCATCCACTGGGATAGATAGCCAGACTTCAGTTGACAAACCCAAAGCCTTTGACTACTACCATCCGCCCAACGCTTCATTTGGCCCTGTGCATTTCACAGAGTAACCCCCAAATCCTGACCACAAACCCTGGACCTTGGAAGACTTGCAGTGGTACACCTGCCCAAACGCACCCAAGGAACCCTATCAAATTGTCCGTGATAGCAAAGCAATCACCATCTACCCTTTGATCTTCAACAGGAAGTACAACAATCCTGCTGCCTACCTGGTCCCCATGAAACCACCCCTGACACCCAAACCAACCATCTCAACCCCACCTGCCTCTGAAGCCACTGGCCAGAATAGTCAATTCCTGGGAGTGCTTTACCCGGCGCTCACAGGATTGATTGACTGCCTTGCCAGCAGCCAGGCCTTGAGCTGTGGCTGGGAAGGCTCTTTCCTACCTGGTAAAGTTAGGTCCCATTATCTGGTGGGCCATGCCAGTACCTGCTTTGACTCCTCCTTCACCTACTAGAGCCCCACAGTACTCTTGATATCCTGACACTATACTGTATCTAATCAGAGCATTCTAATACAATCAGCTCAGAGCCTTTTATCTTAGAGTATTTGGCCTAGCAACCCAGTCCATGATGGATTCTTCTAGACAAAATGCGGACAATGGTCCTTATGACGGCCCTCCTGTTCTAGGATATAATTGAAGTTTAGTATAGTAATTATTACGGGATGTATGTTTGATGTGCTTGAGGAAGGGAACTAATTAATGAGCAATGGTTGAATCTCCTGCTTATTAATCAGGAACAGGGGGTTTGTTAGTGTCAGGATATGATTTGGTCATTGATTCATTGATCTTGTGGCCTGTTTTCCTGAGTTAAATGTTGAGATCAGCTCCAAGAGTGGTTAGCAGTTGGTCTGTGTTAATTGGGTGTACCCATTGACTAGTCAGTATCCCAAAATCTTGAAAATTAGTAACTACTCATAATCCTGGCACTAGAAAGCCAATAGATCAACCCTAGTATCTTGACAAACAAATAGCTCTAAATTATAGATTTTTTATATATGTCCTTTTCCAAGCTAAGGCTTTACCAATCTGAGCATCCTATAAGCCTTGAAATAGCAGTTATTATTGGCACACTTTGGATAGTGGGGTGACTCATTTCTATAGTGGTTGTAATGGGGCACATAGTACTTTTCTTAGATACTTTCATATGTAATGATATGATCAGTATCATGTTAGAAGAGCTAAGAGAAGAAAAAATAAAGGATTACTTTTTAGAGACAGCTTCTGATCACACAGAAGCACTTGCCAAAATAAAGATGATTTTATTGTGATTCAAGTGGCTATGCTTATACCCCTTTAAAAGTTGCTCTCTGGGCAGCTAGCAATGTCTTATAGAATATTCTAGCACACCCCTATCTTGAGTTATTAATAATCCAGGTTTGGCGCTCAGCATATACAAGCCAATAAGATAGAATATTCTTCACCCAGCACAGGTGACCCTTGCTAGTGTGGGGGTTTGGCAACTTTGGGATTACTTCTTTTTATCCCAGTCAAGCTTTAGAATTCATTGCTTAGAAATGCAGCTAATTTAAGAAAGTTGAGATTTTGGGGACCCAAACCCAGTGCCGCAGCGCTTGATGTGAAATTGAAGTGGTTCCTTGACGCCTAAAACATTTTCTAGGTGATTCTTGGAGTCTGTTCCAGTTGGTGTTATAGCGCCTGATGTAAAATTAGAGTGGCGCTTTGGCGCCCAAAATATTTGCTGGTTGGCACAACAGCACTTTTGAAAGAATATCCTATTACAACATCATATTATATCAATTGCCTTATTTTATGTATAATTTATACTGGTGTTTTATGATGGTCAATTTCTCTAATTTATGCCACTGGCTCCATCATGATTGGAAATTTCTTTGACAATCATTTTCAATAACCATTAATTAGAAATTTTGGTTTTTTACAAAAACCAACCCTTTATGTTAACATACAAGCCTTATAGAGCCTTCATCTTACTGGGAAAACAAATATATTATAATGTTTTCATGTCCATGGATAGAAATAAAGCTGTGCTTAATAAATCAATCCAAATTAATGCATTTTATGGGGATTTCACTTTGGGATTAATTAATACCTGCTTAATTTAAAGATACATACAATAGTTTCAAAGCTGTGAGGATAAAAAAAATCAATCAGCTTAAAATTAAATGGACTCAGCCTTTAAAAAACAAATGGGTTGTGTTAACAACTGTAAATAAAATTAGAGCAAACAAAAATAAATATTTAAAGAAATGAAAATGATATTAGTCAGTTTAGATTACATTAACATCCTAAAATATAATAAAAGTACATCAAGAAGCAATCCAGAGCAATCTAATTAGTGTTGCAACTTAACCAATGAGAGTTCAGTATTTGAATTGGGGAAGACAACAGTCCAATAGTAAGGACAGGAATAATAAGAATAAGGTATTGTTTATTATGAAATACTGTGATTGATATACTATATGGGGAAAGCTACCAGGCCACAAGGGGGTGGCATGTTCCATGTAAGGTTTTAAGCCAAGGAATAACTTGTGCAGGATCAGCAGGTTGAATTGGTAGTGCTCCTAATTAGGAAAAAGTGCCCAAAATTTGACATTGCCATCAGATTGGTTCATGTTGTTAGTTAAGTCAAGGGTGACTCATTGAGCGCCCCCTGCAAATTGTAAGGTACATTGGCAGGCAAGTCCAGAAACTCGGTTGCAACACCCCCCTGCTTGTTATCAGACACCAGGATCAGAGCCTGCGGGAGATCTGGGAAGGTCCACACAAACAACCTTTGCGTGGGGATGTCACAGCAGGGGTGCAAGCAATTGTGGTGGAGTCTTTTGGTGTTCCCTTGGGCATCTTCAAGTTGGTAGATGTGGTTGTCATAGACTGCGGCTATCTTGAAGGTCCCTAAGTGGTTAGGTTCTAGCTTAGCTGAGTTGGGGTTGAGGATGTAGACGGGGTCACCTACGCGTATCTGGCCATAAGGTGTTTTGTCCCCCCTCAATTTGTTTGTGCTCAATTTCTCAGGCTTTGGTGCGCCACTGGCTCAGAGAAGGAGTAGGTAACAAGGGGGGCTTTATGGATACTGTGGATTGTAGTTTTCCTTGTTTTACTCCTGCCAAGCTGTTGAGCGCCCCAAAGGCCAGGCTGCTGGGGCTGAACCCGGTGCCCCTGTTGATCCTTGCTTGTAAGATGAGTAGAGCAGTGGACAAGTGTTCAGTACACACAGTATTAGGATGTTCCTGTGAGAGTTTAGCAATTAGTTAGACAAGCAAACCATTCAATTGTTCCAAGCGTCTATTGGCTTGCAGGTGGTATGGGGTTGTGACTATTTGCTGAAGGGCATTCTTGGCACAGTATTCCTTCATGACATGCCCAACAATCTTGAGCCACCATCAGTAATGAGGTGTTTGGGTCACCCAAAGCAGGCCACAATTTCCTTGCCAATGAAGCGGGTGATGGTGGTGGTGTGGTTAGTGGTTGCCCATGCTAGTGGCCAACGAGTGAAGTAGTCAATGGCTATGATGATGTAATTCTTCCTAAGTCTGTCTTCAGGGAGAGGTCCAAAAATGTTGAGGGCCCACTGTTCAAAGGGTTCCATGGCCTTAATGAATAGGACAGACTTGGGGGTGCAGGTTTAGACATGTTCTTTTCACACAACACACAAGTCTCAAGGAGATCCAAGATGTCTTGGCGCATACACAGCCACCAAACTTTACGTCTCATGATTTTGAAGAGGTTATGTCCTCTGATATGACCCAAGGTGCAGTGATAGTGGAGGGCAACAGCGCCCATGTTGACACTAAAAATGTTGACAGTGGCCATGTTGACACTTTTAATGTTGACAATATAGTAAAGTGACAACCCAGGTTTACTTAATGTTGTTTCCTGGATGTCAACACTTTTTTTAATTAACAAAAAACTTTACCCTGAACATTGTTAATATAAAAAGATTATTTTAAAATACATTATTATACTAAAATGACCACAGAGAGCTCAAAAATGCAATAAAAAATACCATAAGTAATAAGAATAAGGAGTTATAAGCAACTATTTTTCAATTTACTATGTAATTTACACTCTTTATTATAAAATTATTTTTTATTCCCATAAAAATTAAAATTCCAATGAACCAAAAATAAAGATATTTTATATATCATAATAACTACAAAATATAAGCAAATTCAATATTTAATTTATTATACTTTTTATAAGCATAACTGAAAATATCTCATAGCTTAAAGATAAATTAATAAAATATAAGATATTTCTTACAAAACAACATTGAAACTGTACAGTAGTTTTAAAAGATATGGCAACAAGCAAAAAATATTCAGATTTAAATGAAATGATTTCAGATTTAAACAAAATCCAAGTCTCAAGTTAAAATATATACTCTGTTAACAGGGTTTATTGGTGTTAATGGGCAAAATGGGTCAACACAGCAACAAAAAGCTCACACGCAAAGCAAAACCATTCAAAATACAGTAGTTTTAAAAGCTATGGTGACAAGCAAAATGAACTCAGATTTAAACAAAATCATTTCAGATTTAAACAAAATTCAACTAGCAGGTTAAAATATACACTCTGTTAACAGGGATTTTTGGCGCTAATAGGCAAAATGGGTCAACACAGCAACAAAGTACTCACACACAAAGCAAAACCATTCAAAATGCAATCCAAAATACATGGATTCACAAACAAAATGGTGTGAGTTGGCTTTTGGTGTACATATGTTTACTATGTGAATTGGTGACAAAATACACCCACACATGGTGCGTCAAAACTCAATCCAAAAACAAAACACAATAGGAACTCAAACCACAAACAAAATCACTCACGCAGTTTGTGCAATGGATTGTAATCAAGAATGATACCAAGGCATCTAAAATAGGGAACACAATCTGAAACACAAATTTTAAAAATATTGTGTTGGGTGTTTGAATTTGGCGTAAAATCTTGGGAAATGGGTGGAAATTATTTTAGATATTCTAAAATGGGTGTGGTAAAACCAAAAATAACTAATTAAGAAATAAAAAATCTATAATTGGGATATTGGGTGGGAAAACCTCTAATTAAATATCCATATTCAGATAAAAGCAAAAATTAAAATTAGGGAGTAACTTAATAAAATTTATTTAGTATTTTATTAAATTTTAAAATGGAAGGAACACAACACCAGAGTACCAATGCACCCGTTGTGCGCTGTGGTTGCAGTTGCCCCCGCGGGTCAAAGAATAGACTCAGTACAACACAAGTGCCTACTCAGGAGGGAGGCAGAAGAGGAGAGTTCCATAGTGACGCTGCACTGACACAGCCAGTTCAAGGAGCACAAGCTTCTAGGGTGCGGAGCATAAACCCTCGGGTCCCCAAGCTGACCCGGAAGCCCACCAAGGTCACCACTACCAAAATGGTTAGAAACAAGGAGGTGGAACTTACTTCATATGTGTTTGACGTTGTGTACCAGCAAGAGTCAGTCCCATCAGCCATGCTGGAGAAGGTGAAGCCTGTACTTGATACTAGCTATGAGCCATACATAAGCAATGGCAATCAGGAGGACAACAAGGAGCCCGAGTTCTTTCAAACTGATGAGGGACAACTGGTGCGCAAGAAAGTTGCAGCCTTCTACAACAAGGTGCCTATGCCCTGTGCCTTGTCCAATGCTGATGAGTCAATCCCCACCGCTAAAAAGCCCGCTCAGAAGCGCATCCCTGACATCCAGCGCATCATCCTGCTTAATCTAATGCATGAATCAGGCAATTACAAGGCGGCCACAGCCATTGTTGGGGTGGATCCCAAGTACGCCTCAAAGACCTTCAACAAGTTCCTCAACACGGGTCGAGTCCTTGCCGGGGAGAAATCCTTGCACATGTCAACCATGCTCACAAAGGAGCACAAATGGGCAATCCGCCAGTGGATAACCCAAGATTGCCATCTTGAACTGGCAAATATACAGGCCATGGTCAAGTCCGCTTTTGGGGTTGAGGCCTCAATTTCCTTCTATTATCATTTGGTCAAGGGAATGTGATTTTCCTGGAAAAAACTTGTGGTATCCCCATACAATTGGAACAGCCCAGCCAATATTGAGACCCAGAGAAAATACGCAGAGGCGTATACTGCCCTAAAAGCCAAGGGGACGGTAAAATTTTACTACATTGACAAATCAGCATTTGCCTTGTCAATGCGCAATGAGTATGGGTATGTCCCCAGAGGCTCCAATGACGGGATGGCTTGGCGTGCTGCAGTCCGCGCCACAGCCTATTCAATGGTGGCTCTCCTTGGTCCAAAGGGGGTTGAGCTCTACCAAATGATATTGGGATCTCATAATAGCCGGACCTTCCTATCATTCCTCCGATTGGTCCAGGAGCACCTGAGGCGCACAAGCTTGGGCTTCACCAACGTAATTGTGTTGGACAACATTGGTCTCTACAAGGTGGTTGATATTCTTGAAGAATTTCCATCAATTGACACGAGTATTGCAGTGGGCCCCCAGCAATTGGCCACGGCAAATATGCGCCTTCTCTTCCTCCCCGCCTATTTGCCCTTCCTAAATCCCATTGAGGAAGTCTTTGGGTGGCTCAAGCAAGTTGTCAAGCAAGGAACCCCAACTGGGAAAGAGGACCTTTTTGATTTGCTGCAGGCCAGGATCCATACCCTCCCAGCTGAGACCGTGGTCAAATTCTATGGCCACGCTGATTTGTTTATCCCTGCGTGCCTTGCAAACCAGCTAATCAATTAAAGGCTTAGCTTGTCTGACTTTTTTATATTATCTAATTTACTATTCAAGATTTATTAAATATCATTTTATATTTAGATGTTTCTAAGCCCACAATCACATTCAGCATGACCATCAATGAAGGTTAGTAATTTATTTATTCATAATCATTTTTATTATTGCATCCAAGGGTATCCCAAACACTTGATAATGGATTATGCAAACACATCAATATCATTTTTGGCAAATAAATATAAAAAGCAAACTAAAAAAATAAATGTAAATCATACAAATTAGAAGTAGATTTTATTGACATATATTATATGCTTTTATTAAAACCTTCCCTGTAATTTATTTTGTAAGTAATTTTTTTGCTAAAATATCATTTTATAAAATTATTAATTATAATAAAAATAATCTAGAGGGTAAATATATTTATTGGTATAGAGAATAAATTAGGAGCACCTATAATGGGTTTGGCGGTATTTACCCACCCCACAATGGAGGTGGCACACAACCTCCACCGCCACACTGTGGACAGTGGATACACCCTGGTTAAAGTATTATTGCCTGCTGGTAAAAGGGAGGATGGTGAGGTGGGAGTGAAGCAGCAGCTTCTCAGGCGGGGCCACAAACCTGTAGATTCCTGCCAGGACCAGGGCATCCTGGATAACATGCTCAACTGAGTTGTAACCTGGGGGGACTTTTTTCCTGTTGAGAGCAAGTTGGGCCTCATTGATCCCCATAAGGACCCCGTCCAGGTCCTCCACGCTGGCGCTCATTCCGAAGTAAAACAGGAACCCCAGGTAAACCACCAAGTGAAGCCTTTGCCCAGCAAAGGCTTCTGTAAACTCACACAGCTTATTGTATACTGCACTTATTTTTTTCTTGTGTTTTGTTTTGCTGAAGGTAAGATCCATAGCATCTGGGACCCCCATCTTGTCCGCACTCCAGGCCAGCCCAAAGTCCGCCAGGAGGATCTTAGTCTTCTTCACGGCTGTTGCATCCACAACAGCCAGTTTTTCTACTGCGCGCCCAAAGTTCTCCAGTGAGTAGGACAGGGTGTGCTCCATCAGGAAGCAGAAGCAAGCAGCCGCATGGGCCTGGCCCATCTCCGGTATATTCTTGAATGGGAGCGTCACCAGGACGTCCCAAACAAGCTCAATGGAGTTTACACAGTAAACTCCACTGAGGTTAACTGGGTCCAGGCAGACCAGTTGAGCATCTTTGTAGGCATTAACTGCCCACTCGGATACCCCCTCTTCATGCGTTAGCCCAGCCAATGCCTCCCTGGACATTGGGAATGCACTGTGAATCCTATCTTCAAGCTCCCGCAAGACAGGGGGGGACAGGAAAAGCTGCTTTGCCACGTGAGTGGCAAAATTTGAGTAGAATGTGGGGGAACAAAAGGAACCAGGACCCAGCAGAGTTTGCCATCAACTTCTTCTAAAAAAAGGTAAGTATTTATGAATTTTTATTAAATTTATTTACTTAGGTTACCTTCTTGGGTTTCTTCTTTGCCGGCGGCTTTGGCAGGCTTTGCCATCCTTGGCGCAAGCAGCTGTGCGGGCGTCTTGGTGTCTTCCTTGCGGGCCCTCTTGGTGGGGTTGAGATGTGCGTACATCTCAGGGTCGTCAGTCCAGACAGACGGCGCAGAGAGTGCAAAGGACTTGAACTGGAGCTCCTCAACCACTGTTTTTTGAATATTAAGTAGGCGCTCTATTGTCTTCTCAGGTGTGTCCGGTATTTTGGTCATGAGTGACTTGGCAGACACCTTTTCAATTTTGTCCCCTTCAAGGACGGCAGACTTCACCTTTTCCTTGACCTTGTGGTCAATTTCTTTGATTTTGGCAATTGCCAAGTCAAGGTCTCTTAGAAGTTTTTCCAATTTGCTCATTGATTTTTTACTAACCTTTTCATATGTTTTTATAGCTCTTGCCCCAATAAATTCTGTATTATTTTGATACAATTGCCTCTTTGTTTATTTCTTTTTGTTTTCCCATTTACTACATTATCCCATCTTTTTACCCATTTTGTATATGTTTTACATACATCTCAATATGTGTTGTTTGCTTTGTGTGGCATTGTTTCCCTGGTTACCATATTATTTTTAGCACCAAACCACAGCCTCTTGTGAAAATATTAACAACAACTTGGTGATCAGCTAAATTTGAACTAGAAAATTATAGTGTTAAATGTTTTTAGATAAAGTTGTTACTGATCCAAATTCAAAACCTTAATGATAAACTTTAAGCCAATCAGGAGCCAAGTGATAAAGTGATTGTTGTGACATAAAGGGACATTCAATAATTCTTTGATGCATGTGCGCTAATTAATATGATTGGCTGGATGTTTTGCCATTGTACACCATTGCTGCTGTGGCAAGTTGTTGATGGACTAGTGCCCAATCAGCCGCTGAGTTAACACTAGTCCATCAACAACTTGCCACAGCGGCAATGACGTACAATGGCAAAACATCCAGCCAATCATATTAATTAGCGCACATGCATCAAAGAATTATTGAATGTCCCTTTATGTCACAACAATCACTTTATCACTTGGCTCCTGATTGGCTTAAATTTTATCATTAAGGTTTTGAATTTAGATCAGTAACAACTTTATCTAAAAACAGTTAACACTATAATTTTCTAATTCAAATTTAGCTGATCACCAAGTCGTTGTTAATATTTTCACAAGGGGCTGTGGTTTGGTGCTAAAAATAACTGTGTTCAGGATTTAGATACACACCATAGTAAATATATGATTTTATAGAAATAAGCTGAACATAAAGAATAAAACCAACTATTAACAAAGAGAACATGAACAATTGAAATTCAAAATAAAGATAATATAAATATAAAATGTTTGGTGACAGGGGGTTTATTGAGGCGGGGGGAGTGATGCCTAGGAGGCAGAATAATGCGGGAAGGAAGATGTAGAGGCAGTGCTGGCCTGGGGGGTCTGGGATTGGGTGGGTTGGGCTTGCGGGTTAGGGGTGTTGGTGGTGGGGGTGGAGGCAGGAGGATTGTGTGTGATGGCCGCCATATACCGCTCATTGTACTCCTCATCAGTCATTGGCTGGATGGGCTGGTAAGTGGCAGTTGCCCGAGGTGGAAGGCGCTTATCCTTACGTGATTGGCTGCCCATGTTCACATGGAAAACCATTTGCGCAAACAAGTCAGCCACCATTTGGCAACCAAAGAGAAAATTGTGATCAAGGACCCCAAGATAGAGGTTGTTGAAAGCCTGAGAGCGGTTCCTGTAGTGTGGACCCCATGTTAAAGAAGATGACATCTCCCAGATGGATGTTGGCATGGCCGGCAGGGTAGACTAAGGCCTGGTGCCTGCATCCCTGGATGGCCTCGAGGGCACTGGAGCTTCCCTCCATCTGGTGGCTCAAGAAAACCTGGTATTTGGAATTTGAGCCATCCCAGGAGTTGAGCAATCCACTGAGGATGTGGCTGTAAGAGTACCCATCAAAAAAATCAGGGTTTGTTCAATAATAGACAAAACCCTTGGCCAACACAGCCAGAAATGCACCAATAAACATCCCCTTCTTGACCTTCTTCCTTCCTTTTTGAGTGACGGCTCTTCCTTGCTCACCAAAGTCATCAAAAGCTAACAATAGCTTTTAGTAGGAGATGAAAATGACATCATCTGACAGACTAGTCAAGTAACGGACCAGGGTGGATTCAATGGCGGGATCATACGGGGAATCTTCAGCGCCATCCCATTGGTTGCCGGCAAAATTGGTAAGAACCCATACAGAAGCCACCTTCCCGTACATCCAGAGCTGCACCATGCGCTCAGACACCCAAATGCCATGGTGAGCAAGTTGCTTCTGGACCTAGGTCAAGGGAAGCTTGGGGTCCCACTGGAGGAGGTCAAGAATTATTGGGTATGCCTCAGTTATCTGGGACTCTTGGGCCTTCTTGGGCTTCTTGGCCACCCCAATCTGATTCCCCCTGTTCATCATGCTGTTGAATTCCCGCATGACAGTAGCTCAGGTAAATTGCAATTGGTCAGCAATCTGATCCCAGGACAGACCCTGCAGGTTGAGTGCCACAATTTCCTGAAGAATTTGGGTGGTGATGATTTGTTGCTTGGGGAGCTGGGCGGGGGGGAGCTGAAGCCTGATTGGCTGAGGGAGGGGCAGGTTGGGCAATGGCGGGAAGTTGTTCCAAATTGAGGTTGCCATCCTGATTGGTTGGTTGATGGGCAGCTTGTGCGGGGATGGGTGTGGGAGCAGGGGCAGCACTAGACACAAAGCGACTCTCAAACAAGTCAAAGCCATATGGGTTGGGGGACAGTAACAGGTCAGCTTCCTTGTTACCCGCCTCAAAGGCTTGGGTATAAACGGGTGCCTCCACGTTCTGAGCCTTGCCTCCATTGAAGCTGGCTTGACTGCTGCTGGCTTGGCTGCTGGCGCGGTTGAAGATGTTGCTATTGAAAACCATTGTAAAAAACTTAGGATAAAATCACTAAAAGTAGAAATTTTAAAATTTAATGAATTATTTTTATTGCAATCTCAAGTCCATATTCAGAAGGTTCTCAAAACCTTTTCATACAAATCTGGAGCCATGAAAATAAATAAAATGCCTCTGTTCCTAAATTGAATAGCTGTTGATTGGCTGTTATACTGTTATTTTTCTATTTTAGGCTGCTCATACTACACATCTTGTGTGAGTTCATTTTGTTTTGTGTTTGTGTAATCTTGCTTCTGGAGTACTCATATTTTGTTTCATTTTGGTCCTTCTGTTGGTGTCTCATATGAATCCTGATTGGATTATAATATACTCCGGAATATCATCCATCCATTTCACTTGTTGCGTCAGTTCATTTTGTTTGTGGATTAAACTACACCGCTTGATGTTTGATATAATTTCATATAATGGGTGAGTGAAATTTTGTTTTTGGTTTGACATTTAATTTATTAACTGACAATATTTAAATTATTTGAATCCTGAATCTCGTGCAACTTGGATTTTGTTTAAATATGAAATGATTTTGTTTAAATCTGAGTTTATTTTGCTTGTCGCCATAGCTTTTAAAACTACTGTATCTGAAACTTACCATTTATACTTAAAAAGATTAGTACTATCCAAAAAAAATTAAAAAACTAAAAGTTTAAAAGAAAAAAATATATAGGCAAAGCAAAGCAAAGTTTATTTGGCTAATTAAAGCCACCAGCAAGAGCAGTGGCAACATCTTCAAGGTACTTCTTAATCTCTGCCACCTTGTACTTCTTCTTCATCACCTTCTGCACTTCCTCCTGGTAGACTTGCTCCTTGGACTTCCTCTTCTTGGGGGCCACCCAGTTGGCCAGGTTGCAGAACTTGGAGACAGTCCGGGCCTGCTCCTCTTGTAGCTTGGAGAAGAACTTGTTGAACTTGGGGTTGGTCCCAAACTTCACCTTCAGGTGCTTATGCCAAACCTAAAGGCTAGAGGTGATCTTTATCTCCCCCTTGAGGCAGGAGACTTGACAGTTCCAAGGGGCAGTGGCCCCGCTCTTACCTCTCCGGGCAGTCACCTTCTTGACCACCCATTGCCGCTCAAAGTAATCCAGGTAGCCTTCAAAGATGGTGGAGTGCTTATTGATATAAGCATCCTTCAGAAGGGCCTCAAAGCCAAGCCCAGTATGCTCCAGGCGCACAAAAGCCAAGGCAGCAAACTGGGTCAGGGCAAAGCAGCACTTCCCCTTACCATTGTTAAGATACTTCTCAAAAAGGTCTTTCTCACTCTTGAGATTATTGACAAGGGCCTGCCTAAAATGGAAGAAGCAGCCCTGGACTTCTCCATCAAAGGTGGTCTGGAAGGCTCTGAACTGAGCCTGCTTGAAGTCCATAATGATCACCTTTGGCCCAAGTGAGCGCGCATGGGCTAGCTGCTCAGCAGCTATGATTGCCTCATCCTTCTCAGCAGAGGAGGGATTTGCCCTTGTGGTGTGGGTGGGAGGGGGGAGCTGGTTGGCAGGAAGTGAGCTCAAAGCATCCCAGACAATCTTGAAGGCTCTGGAATAGACCTCTGTCTTGGCACCAGGTAGGAGAAAGAACACAAGGGGGATGACCTGGTCATTAAACTTCCCATGCAGGACCCAAAGCTGCTTGAAGAGAGAGGGGCAAGTAGCAAATATGCCGTCACACAGCCAGGTAGTAGCAGTGTTCAGTTGCTCCAGGTTTTGGGTTGTGGAGTAGGCTACAATCCTATCATCCAATTCCTGCCCATTGTCATGGAGCAGGAACATCTCACCATCCTCCGTCTTCTTGAGGGCATCTGTGAGGATAAGGTCCTTGATGCTGGTGGCACTCTTGGCCAGGGGATTGGAGGCTTGACGCCTATCACTCACAAACTTGACCAACTGATTGTGAGTAGGGACCCTCTTGAGGTTGGTAGGGGACAGGTACTTGCAAGCAAGCACAGCCAGCTGGGTGGCAGAAAGGTCTTTGGAGGTGGACATAATCTGCACCAGATACCACTTCAGGAGGCGGGAGATGGTAGTGTTGGGCATGATGCAGTTATGCTTGCCCTTTATGGTTTGGACCTGGTCCCAGCGCTCAGTGTTGAGCTGCACTGGGCAGGAGCAGTCCTCACAGGTATAATGGCGGCTCTTGAAGCCCCAGTTGGCATTGTTGCAGCTGAAGATATACCCATTGGCCACCATGGCTGGCCCACCCTTTACACTCATGATTGGGAAGTATTTGGGCAAGGAAGAGGTAACCTTGAACTTGCCATCAACGTTGCAGATGTTGTGGGCCACAAGAGGGTCCCAAGGGCCAGCAGGAGCATAGCAGAAGCCAGGGAAGTAATTGGGGCGGGGCTTTAAATCATCCCCTGATAAACTAGAAGAGGGAGAGTTTGACAGGGGTGGGGAAGCAGAAGGGGTCTTGTTGTGGTGATCCTCATGTTCAGGAGACTTATCTTTGGGAGGGGTCTTTTTACCTTGCTGCTTCTTCTTGGTTGGCTCCTCATCAGAAGCCGAGTTGTAGAAACTGTGGTCTGTAAGAGAGCCATCAGTTTCCTCTCCCCCAGTGGAGTGAGCAGGGCTCTTCTCAGGAGAGGGCTCAGGGGAGGGCTTTGGGGATGACTTGGGGGATGGTTTGGGGGTGGTCTTCTTTGACAAGACAGGCTTTTTCTTGGTAGATTTGGTTGGTTTAGAGGGACGCTTGGTATCATTTGGCTGTTTGGAAGTGTTCTTGTCCTAAAATAATAAGTAAAATGGGTTAAAATAAAGCAATGTATGTAAAAAACAAACAAAACAACTTAAAAAGCATAATATACAAAAAGTAAATCTTAGATGGTTTTTATTGGCATGTAAAAGTTAGAAAATACTTGTATAGGTTTTATTTTATTATAGTTTTAAATAAATAAATAAATTAAAAGTTAAGATATTTATGTGAAATTATTATATTTGGATATAGATTTTATTTTAAAAATTAAAAAATATGAAAGAGCAAAGTAAAAAATACAACATATCAAAAAATGAGAAGTTTTTATTATATAAAACATAAAGTTTTATACGTGAGAACTGAAAAGCGTTGACATTATGAGTGACAATTAGTAAAAAAAGCTGAATTCTCACTGTCAATTACAAAAATTGTAGACATTATTTTTGACAACATTGTCACTGTCAACATTTTTTTGAAAAGTTGCTATGAAAAAACATAGTACGCTTAATTAAATTTATGTGGGCTAGCAAAAAATTAACTGTTTTCTGTGTGTTTTTGTTCACATATAAAAATTAAAAAAACATATAAAAATAAGTTAAAAAGTATCAAGGTTCTTTATTTCTTTATTAAAAATTATATTTTAGAGGTGTTAATATGATATTTTACAATTGCACTTATATGAAGTTGTTAAGAAGTTGTATTCAAGTATTGAAAAGAGTAAAGTGTTGACAACATTGCTTACAACATTCTTTATATGAGGTGGCATATTAATCAAGGCTTAATTGCGTCACTCTAATTTGCTTAACTCCACCCCAGGGGATGATCACAAGCAAATAAACAACATTTACAAGTGTCAACATTATTTTTAATAATAAATTCTATAGTAACTTACATAGTAAGTCACACTTAAATTAATGGATCCCTGTTAGCCACCAATCCACTTAATATATCAAAGCCGGAATAAGTGCCACATATATATTTATAACATGAACATTCCAACAATCAAATGTATGTGCACTGTCTTTTTCAATATAATAATTCAATAAAAAAATTTAAATGCACACTTTTTTTACTATAGATGCTTCAGTTTTGTTATTAAAAATAAGTTCGGCTTAAAAAGTGTTGACATTGACACTTTTACGTTGTGAAAACAAATAAAAAATAAACTAATTTTTATTAGTAAAAGTAAAGGAAAAATCAGGTTAAATCAAGTTTTTATTAAGCTTAATATTAAATTGTGTTGAGATGGCCACAATTTTGTTGTGTTTTCTGGGTTTGCACCCCTGAACGCTTTGAAAAAGAATTAAGCTAGCACAACTAGCAAAAAACATAGGAGATTTAGAGTTTTGAGTCAACATGGCCACTGTCAACATTTTTAGTGTCAACATGGGCGCTGTTGCCTGTTGCCAGTAATATTGGTGAACTGACTTTTGTTGTTCTTCAGCTTGGAGATGTTTACCAAATTAAGGCCTTTGTATTGGGTCACCTCAGGGTGGAGATAAAGCATTGGCCAATCTGGGTCCAAACCATTGTCCCTGGTGATTGATGCTACATAGAGCCTGGAGAGGGCGTCTTCTGTGACAAGCTCCTTCCCAGGCTTGTATTTGATGTGCAACTGGTAGGGGGACAGACAATTGACCCAGCCTTCCTGGCAGCGTGTCAAGTGTGACTGTGTGTTGAAGTATTGGAGCGGCTTGTGGTCTGCCAGGACACAGGGTGAGAATGTGGCCCCCTCCAAGTAACAGCGCCACTTCTTGACACAGTGCACAATTGCTGCTAGTTACTTGTCATGGATTGAGTAGTGTTTTTCTAAATTAGTGAGCTTCATGGATTTGTATACTACGGGGAGGAAGACGCCCTCATCAGTTTCTACCTGTAGCACACCCCCTATGGCTCTGTTAGAGGCGTCAGTCTCAAGTTTGTATTAGTGGTTCCAATTTTGGAATTGCAATATAGGTGCAGTTGTAAGTCTTTTCTTCAACGTCTCAAAGGTTTGATCTCTGACAGGGGTCCATTGGAAGCGCTGTTTGATGTTTAGGAGCTTGGTGAGAGGTGAAATAAGTTCCCCACAATTTGGGATGAGCTTGTGCATGTAGGCAACCATACCTAAGAATGTACACACCTGGCCCACATTGGTGGGGGGTGACATGCTTGTGATTGCCTTGATTTTGGTGGGGTTGGGCTTTACCCCTTGTGAAGAGATGGTGTGCCCAAGAAAAAGGAGCTCAGAATTGAGGAATTTTCATTTGGAGGGCTTAGCCTTCAACTGGTTTTTCTAAAGGGTGTCAAGGACAGCACGGAGGTGTTGGAGATGTGTGGTTTGATCTTGACTGAAGACAATAATGACGTCAAGGTACACAACAACACACATCCCAATCAAATTCTCAAATGCTTTGTTCATCAACATAGAAAAGGTGGAAGGAGTGTTGGTCATTCTGAAGTTCATGACCTGGCAATCAAACAACCTGTAGTGTGTCTGGAAGGCAGTTTTTGTCTCATCCCCTGGTGCAATGCAGACCTGGTTGTACCCGCAGTGAGATTAATCTTGCTAAAGACCTTTGCACCTGTGAGTGTGGCAAACAGGTTGTCAATTAAAGGTAGGGGTACTTGTTTTTAATGGTCACCTTATTTAGGGTGTGGTAATCTGTGACCAAGAAAAGGAACCTGTCCTTCTTGGCTACAAAGAAGACAGCAGCCCTGTATGGCAAAAGCAAGGGGCGGATAAAGCCCTTATCAAGCACGTCCACAAGGTGCTGGCAGAGGGTCTCATCTTCTTTTGGTGTCAAAAAATAGAGGAGACGTGCCTTGGGAAGTGACCTTTGCTGTTGTACCACATGCTGGATCTCCCAGGGAGAGGGTAGTTGGTCCAGTGTTTCACTGAAAACATCCTTATACTCCTTGAGGAGAGCAGCAAATGCTAGTGGAGGTGGAGTAGTCAAGGGGGCCACAGGTGGTTCCACACAGATAACTTTGAGTGAGCATTGATTGAGTCTAGTCTCCCTCCCCTTAAACTCATATGAGCCTGTTTCTTTTATACTAACAAACAAGGTATTGTGAAGCAACTTGTTCATTTTGACGGGATATATCTGGAAAACCATCCCATTTCTATTGAGGGTAATTACAGATGTATCTCAGTCAATGTAGGAACAGTTGTGACAGAGCCAGTCAAGGCCAGCAATGACATTATGGCTAAGCCCTGCCATTATTGGCCCAGAGAGCTTAACCTGGATGTTTCCCATTCTCACCAAAAAGGGTGTTGTCTCATGGGTAATTGCTATTCTGTAGGAGTCAGCCACTTGTACTGCCTTGAACCTGATTGGTACTTGTTCCAATTGTTGAGTGTTGGCAAACTCCTAGTCAACCATAGTGTGATTGGCCCCAGTGTCTACCAATAGTTTGTGGGTGTTCCCATGGAAATGGCAGGGATAGGCCAAGCTAGTTACTTTATTTGAAGAGTGGCTTGCTTGGAGTATAGGGTTGTTGCTATGCACTTGGAAGATGCCAAGGTCCTCAACTTCATGAATGTTGTAGTTACAGGGGTTCTTTGCAGGAAGGGATTGAGAGTGAGGGTCAAGTGGGATTCTAGAGCCTCTTGTAACTAAAACCCCCAGACTTTTCCCTGGTCTAAATATGGGCTAGTTGGAGTTCCCCTTTCAGGGGCGCTTGACTAAATTTTCCTGTTGGTGTGGCTGGCAGCGGCCTACTTGGTTGTGAGCGCTGCCAGGTGTGGGACGAGGTTAGGGTGGTGCATCATTAGAACAGCAGAAGCCCATTGAAGCCTGATTATTAGCCTCCATAATGGCCCTGTAGCAGTCATCAATGGAGGTGCATCAACCTACAGGAACACTATTACAGATATGGGGTTTGAGCCCATTAAAAATCAAGGTAAGGAGCATGGTGTTCTCGTCAGTCACAACTTCTGGGGTGGCAGCAAGGGCTTGTTTCCAGGCGGCAAGGTATTCAGGGATTTACCCAGTCTGTTTAATGACCAGGAGAGGAGTTCCCACTGCAATGGGTGAAAAGGTTTCACAGTAGCAGGACTTTGCGGTATCCCTGAACAACACCCAGGTAGTTTCTATTTCTTGACTGGCCCAGTTGGTGAACCAGACTGCAGCAGACCCTGTAAGTTGGCCCAAAGCAGTGGCAATCCACATGGGCTCAGGTACTTGATAGATACAGAGGCGGGTTAGGGTAGAGTAGAGCCAACTGATGATGTCAGCTCCTTCAACACCCTCTGCAAAGGATTCCAGCTGGAGGTTGAGCATGCGCTGGGAGAGGCCCAACTGGGGTGGGGTGACACTTACATTGAACTGACCAAGGCAGAGTCAATTGTACACACTTGTAAGTACTAGCTGGTCTTTATAGATGATGTACCCATTGGGGATGTCCCCCTTGGGGATTGGCAGGAAAGTCTCTTGATGGGGAGTAGTCATGCAGTCTGTACTCTGTCCTTTCTTGGGGGAATTTTTCTTTTAGGTAATTTGTGAACCTACTGCTACTACCACTGTTGCAACTGAACCAATGAGAGTTCATTATTTGATTGGGGAAGAAAATAGTTCAATAAAAAGGACAAGAATGAATAGAATAAGATGCTGTTTATTGTAGAATATTGTGATTAATATACTATATGGGGAATGCCACAAGGGGGTGGCATAGTGGGAAGTTCCATGTAAGGTTTGGAGCCAAGGAATAACTTGTGCAGGAATCAGCAAGTCAAATTAGCAACACTCCTAATTAGGATGAAGTACCCGCCATTTGATGTTGCCATCAGATTAAACCATAACATTAGATACGTCAAGGGGAAGCTCATCAAGCGCCCCCTATGTACCGTAAGATACATTAGCATGCAAGTCTGGAAACTTGGTTGAAACATTAGGAAACAATAAAATTTTATAAAGTTCCAAAAAAACCTATTTTAGTATAATAGCTTTAGGCAATGTCTAAATTAGGTCTCCTAATTGTAAAGAATATAAGGTAAAAGGTGATATTCTTCTTTTAGTGACTTTTAGTTCTTTTATTCTAAAACTTTATTTAATAGTGACAAAAGTTTGATATACTAGGTAATCCAGAGAGAATGGGGAGAGGCATGAGATTAATGAATATTTATTTAAGCTTAGATATTTAATACAATAATTAGGAATCTGATATGTACATGTCTCTTGGCTTAAGTAGGCTCACTCTGTATGAGCAACATCAGATGACAAGCTCTAGCCACAATTATTTGATTGAACCCCCACAGAGCATCAACTAACTAGCCAATTAGGTCAATGAATTATCTCTTCTAGCATCAGCATGTGGTGACTAACCAATCCTGGCTGCATCTAATCATCCTACAGCTCAGATAGCTCCAAAGCCCAAGCAGTGGATCATCAACCAAATTCCCCAAGAGATTGTGTCACTTAATCAGTGTGGTCTAACTTGAAAAAACTTCAATAAATATAAAGTTTGCCTGTGTTACTTCAATGTGGAAATTTAATAACTTCTTGAACAAGAAAAATGGTATCAGGGCCAAGAAGCAGAATATGACTTTTTAGTCAAGAATTGGAATATAATGTCTGATCATGTCCAATCTTCTTCAGAAGCACCCCAAGGTCTCCTTGACCCAAATCAGACATCATATTATACATCATTAAATCAGCATTGTGCTGTAAGATGCAGCTCTGAATGCATGAGAAAGTGGGGTTGATCTATGTTATATTCAATTAGGAGGGCAACCAATGAGATGACAGTGAGAATTTCTCATATTATTTTTCTCTTGTGATCACCATCACTTTCTGTTTGACCACTATTAAATATTATATCATGTTTTTATAATACTAAAAACTATCCATTGTGCCTAATTTTTTGTTGCTGCCAGAAAAATAATAAATCCAGTTAAAGAAAGAAGACCTAAAATGGGCAATGATAAGTGCAATTAAGGCTGTCTCAGCAAAGGGCTCCATCTACTATAAAAAATACATATTACACTTATAAGTATGAGTGTAGTCAGATGATTAAGAAATGCTTTTATATTTTTAATTCTTTGAATTCAATCAATCAGGTTTACCTAAATCATCATATGAGAAATGATACAATGGCTGAAAATAATACAAAGAAATAAGGGCCTTAATCCTATGTATACACAGCTGTCTATACAGAAATTTATTTAGAGGATTTAATGTTCTATAAATATCTGACTTTACCCAATAACAAAGCTCCTAGAAATTCAATGCTCTGAGACTTTGCATCCAAGACCAAACATCATTTTTTGATTAAAAGAATGTGACTGACTTGATTTCCCAGCTTGCCTTTCATGTAAATAAGGGAAACCAATCACATAAGGACAAGTTATTACCACTCAGGAATACAGCTGTCTACCAGCCAATTAAATCAATTACTAGCAAAGAATACCCTAAGCCACATCAGTTTTACCTCCAGAAATTCTCCTTAGTTCATCCTCATCACCACTATCTTCCCTGTATTAACTTCTTTCTTTCAACCCCTAAACAATATGTTCCAATACACCACTTTCTTCTCCTCTCCTTTCTTTCACTACTCTGCATCATAGGTAGCCTTTTTGTGGATCAAATAAAAATTCTTCTACATCCCATATAATTACTTTTATATGTGTAAAGTTTACTAACTGAATTTTAGAAGTGTGATTGTCTATTTGATTTTACTTATATTATTTTTATCTTGATTTTTATATAATAATTTATGCATATCATGTCATGTATCTAGATCTAGAATCAAAGTTATTTTTTTTAGAATTTTAGAACAGCCTTTTATATTAAAGAAACAATGAGCTTGCTTTTTAGTTCATTTTTGCATGATTAAGCTGTGTGCTTATTGTGTTTAAGAAATTTTTCTATGGTCCATATTTGAAACCAATCAGGAAAACTTAAAGCCAATCAGGAGCCACATGTAAAATTGATTGCTTGATATAACAACACACATCCAAACAGCTTTTAATACCCTGGTACAAATGAATCTGATTGGTTCATTATTTTACCATTGTTTCAAATATTATTTTCAGACAAAGCTTCTAATTTGATTTAAAAATAATATCATAGGTTTAAATTTGGTTCACAGAGAGCTAATGTAAATAAATCAAGAAAATAGTTTACTAATGTAAAGTAAACTAAACAATAAAAAGATTATGCCTTTAATACAAGGGGCTGTTTTAAAAAGTTAAAGCAATACATCAATTATGAAAGTACTCCAAGCCATAAAGTAAACAATGAGCATTGTACAATAATCAAAAATTATATACAAAAAGCATAAAAAGAAAAGTATATTAAATAAAGTAACTATCTAGAAAAATAAAACAGAAAATATGAAACAAAAGGAGCAACAAGATCAGAATAATATAAAGTTTTTTTGAATTCAGAAAACTTTAAAAACAGGCAGAAAAATGTGACTAAGCAATGTATGAATTAAAAATTTATTGGAGAATACTGTAAATTCAGAATCTAACAGTAAAAACGCTGGATTGTCAAATTCTTTTGTGTGAACAAACAACTTAATGGAGTAATTTTCATCCCCAAACAACTTACTTTTTTTATATAAAAGGATGAAAAATGTCCTATTAAGTTGGTGAGTTCACGCAAAAGAATTTGAAAATCCCGCATTTTTATCTTTAGGTTCTGAATCTACAGTATTGAGCTGCAATTGCCAAAATCAGATATGTTGATTTAAGATCAAGGCAAAGATTAAAGCAGTGGTTCTCTTGGGGGAGAAGATTGAAAATATAAGCAACAATATTTTGCTTGCAAAAAATTCCTGGCACAAAAAAGAAGACCCTTGTATAGAATCCTGGCCTATTCAACCCCACTCATTGTCATCATTTCCATGCAGGCTTTTCTCATTGGACAACTTCTTTTGAAAAACTTTGGATGGTTTTGATTCCAAGTTAGCCTGTTTCTGATTTAACTCCCTGTTCTCATCTCCCCATTGTGACAAAATATTAATACTTTTAACCTTTCTCAACTTAAAAAATTCAATCACTCTATTTGCAGTGTTCTTTATCTGAAAAAATATCTCATCAAGCCTTATCAACAAGTTTAGCAAATACCAGGCAAAAAACTTTTTCCTAAGGCAGGAGTACCCACCTTGGAAAAATAGTCAGTTTAAAGTTCCTTAAAAGCAGCTTTCACCTCCATCAATTATTTGTTTGGGAAAGTTTTAGCTATCTATAGATCTTTCCAAGATTCCTCTGCTGAACTCTTGGGGATCTCTTTCTGCAGTGAAACACTTTCTACTACTGAGATACCAAACTTGGCTTTATTAAAGATAAACAAAAAAGTCCAAAGAAAACTTAAAAAAGGAGAGGAAAGCAACAATTTTCAATTTAATTATTTTTTATTTTACTTGTTCATTTATATCATTCAGGGTATATTTGAATGAAACCCCCTCCGGTTCCAAAATCTCACCTGTATTCCTAACATGTAACCTATGGGATATCAGTGTCATTTGTTGAGCAACTTGGGTTATTGCTGGTATGTTCAAATTTACAGATAGATGTTAGCTTTGACAATGTACTCAACCTTGTCCTATGCAAGAGCACTACAGACTACAATATAATAGAACTTTAAAGACAATAATGTTTATTGGGACTGAAGTAAAATCTAGCCAGCAGCTACAATCTATCCAGGTGTAACTAAAAACTTTTTCCCTCCTTTTAGGTTTCTGTATCTATATATTGCAACAACCCTTGTTCTTATCCTTTCAGACAGTTCTCAGTGGCTACCTTTGCAATTTGTCTATTTTTGCTGGCTACACCTATCCTGATTGGCTGTCCTTGACATGTGTGCTGCTACTGGCCTTTATAAGGTGTACATGCACTCAGCAATAGCCTACACTCTTCTTGAGCTAGCTTAATGGATAATATTAATTGGCTGCCCCTTTCTGAGCCTCTGATGGCACTAAGGCATTACCCTTCTTGTTGGAGGATGCTTAGGTATATTCCAAACCTTGTCTCTCCATCTATGAGAATAGAAATTTTGGCATTCCTTTTAGGGTTTAATCAGTTATCCTTTTCTGGATGACAAGCTTTCTGCTTATTAATAGGACTGTTTGAGTTAGGGATTATACACAGTATAATAGCTGGCTTGATCCAATATCAACCCAGAGGATTATCTGCTGTGTAATGGTGACCCAAACCAATAAGGAACCAATTATCTGCTGTGTAATGCTGATCCAAACTTGATATTTTATAGCAATTTGCACATCACTTGTTTGATATGTGCATATACACCCTTCAGGCTGGGGGACTGAGTTGATACAACGTCCAGTGGGATTTAATGAGAGATATACAATTGATGATCTAGTGATTAAACGGCGTGTAATCACAGAAAATCACCATATTGGCTGACAATTATATGGTGCAATACACCATCTAGAAAAAAATTTGCAATAGATTCAGGATTTACATCAGAAAAATTAAAAAAATTAAAAAATTATTAAATAGTTATTTTTTACATATTGGTTTCTAATACACCATTTAGAAAAAGGCATATAGAAAACACTATCACAAATTAAAATAAAAAGAGTGTTATCCAAATAAGCTTTTTGAATATAAAAGCACTTAATAAATACCCTAAAATACACCATCTAGAAATACAGCATCTAGAAAGATGGCATCTGGAATCAAATAATAAATTATACTTTTATGTGATAAATCCAAGCCTTTTACTTATTAACTGGGAATAAAGTATGATATTAATTTATGGCCACATATAATAAATCAACTCAAATTATCTCACTTTTGATAGTATCATTTCCCTGTAACACAGCCATTAAAAACTACTTTTAATATACTGATTTTATTCCTTATCATAAATGGATCTGTAATATTTGGGGTTAAACTTTAAAATGTTTCATTAATGATTTTATATATACAAAAGTAGTGTCTCTATTAACTGGGTCTGTAATAATCAGGTTAAGGACAGTGTAACTAAAGCCACCTCTGTCATAAATTGCGCCATTAATGCTATTTTTAATATGGCCTTCAAATATTGATAGTTGCAAAAATTTGGCTGGGTTTGCCTTTGAGTTTGGAAATTCCTTGCCTTCTGCAAATGGGTCTGGTTTAATATCCACCCATTCCGGATTATTGTACCTGTGATTGATCCTGGTATGACCTCATCCCAACATGACCCCCTCAGCCACTCTGTCTTCCTAATGAGTGATCACTGTCTCTTGTCTACTATTAAAATTAGAATCATTTCTCCTAATAAAGACAAGTTTATCCACATTTGTGTTGGCTTTAATAATCTTCAAGTTTTTTCCTGTCCTTTCTGCCAAAAGGACTTTTACATTTTGTTTTCCAGGAAATTAAGCTTCAAACCTCAAATCTTTGGTTATAAAGATTTTCTGCTGTGTCCTCCTGGATGTTGTCTCCAGGAGCCAAACACAACAAAATAGTGCTCACTACAGGGGCTGCAAGCCCCTTGGTTACCCCATTCCCATGCGCATTCTCTGGTTCTTCTCCCTTTTTTTCTGAAGTACCCAATCAACCTAAAGTTTCTAGTCCTCCTCTAGAAGAAGACATCACTAATGCCCCCTCAAATCCTATGATATTGGTTCTATCTCCTGGGCCCGCGTGGGCCCCCCTTCCCGCTTTCTCTCTCAACTATGAGCAATCTCATGCTGCCGCCCGCTCCCTTCTCTATTCTGGCACAGTGGCAATGCACTCTATCCCTGGCCTTTGTCCTGGGTACGCTTCTGAAGACCTTTACTCCTTCCTTTTGGATTTTGGTCTCCCCCTGCGTTGATGGAATCCATGGATACTATTGGTGTGTTGGTCAACCAGTTTATCCAACCTGCCCTAGTTCACCACCAACTTGCCTTAGGATCCCAGAATCAACTATTAGATGCTGTAGCCACCGCCGTCTCAAATAACCATGCTCAAAATATAGCATATCAAGAATGGTTACACAGTCTCTTTGTGTGTATTTCTGACAACCAGTGCAACTCACTGGTGTCACAGAAGTACTTAACCACTTCCCTGAACTCCCTTTATTCCTCTCTCCCTGGACACATAAAGGATCAACTATGCAAATTGGATGAACATCAGGCAGCGTGGCGTGAGCAAATTGAGGCCTTTCTGCTAAACCATTGTCAGGACTTTGAGACTCTAGTTAGTGAGCTTAATCAATTCAGGGAGCATGTCAACTTGCAACTCAAATTGATAGGAGCTCATGTCAATACTGGGGCCGCCATCTGCAGCATCAATACAGTCTGGATAAGGCTGCACTAGGCAACACTCTATACCAGGTGCAAAATTATGTGGATGGAAGGGTAGCGTCTATTGAGGTGACCCCTCCTGCTCCTCCTGTCAAGACCCCATCTGATTTCAAAACCAAGGTATAGGAGGCAATCACCAAACTCAAGGCTACCACTCAATGTCAAGCTTCTGTGCAGAACCCCCATCCAGTCAAACCAATGCCTGGCCCTTGTATTGCCTCCCTCACTGATCAGGTGGCTACCTTACGAGGTGAAATCAAGTACTTAAGACAGTGTCTCTCTAATTCTGAGGATTTTTCATCTGAATCTGAAGATGAAGAGGAAGGTGAAGTCATTAATACTCACACTCATGACAATCATGGTTGTTGCCCTGGTCTGGAAGGTCAACCCCAGGTCAACTGTGTGCGTGCACTAGATCAACTTGCCAAAGTGACAAATGATGTAGCTGATAGGCAAGACACATTAGAAAGAGAGGTCCAAAACCTCTTCCGCTTTACCAAGACCCTAAATGGACAAATTGCCCCCTTGATTTCTCAGGCCACTTCTCTGGCTACTCATGTCAATGAGATTGCTGGCACTTTGGTGGTACAACAAATCAAGATTGACAAATTTGGGACTGCTGCCGCCACTGCTAGAGATATTAGTAGACAGACAAGCTCTACCTTGGACACTCTAGAGGAGAGCCTTTGACTCCTCTGGGCTAGACAACCTGCTTCTGAATCCAAGTTTGAAGGCAACCCTCATATTAACGTCCTCAACCCAGGTGCCAACAGCCAATCCATCTCCTCATCCATTGACCCCAATTACAAGCCTTCATTCAAGCAGATATTTGACCCTAAACCCTCTACTATTGCTGTCTTTCTGGCAATTTACAAGACTTCAATGCATAGGGCCACTGATGAACTTAAGAAGAAGCATATTCTTACCTGCCTGCATCTCACGTGCCAAGAAGTTGTGGTCCCCAAACATTCCTCCATTGTCAAGTGAGAGGACATGAAGCGTCTCCTTATTGAGGAGTTTGGAGGAGATCTCAGCTTGGAGGTCAAGAAGGATGCATTTATGCAAATCACTTTTAAGCCTAAGGAAACCCTGGATGATTTTGCAGACTGTTTCTACATTGAAGGCCAGCAGTTAATCACCAGTCAACAGTTAACTCCTTGGGAAGCATACACAGCTTGTTCAAATGCTTTGAAGGTGAACCTGCTTCTATGCCTACACTTTAAGGTACACAAGGCTTTGCTCACTTCCATGAAGAGTATTAAGACGCTCCTACAAGACATTCATTTGAAACATGGAGGGATGGTGGTATGTGAAAATAAAGCCAGCAATGCTGGGACTACCTCTTGTACGCTGTGCATAATGACCCTGGGTGCTGATGGACAGACTAAGAGGCAAGGCTGCCATAACTGTGGCCAGATTGGGCACCACTTGCGCACTTGCACTAATCCTTGAGTGGAAGGTTATGATCCCAAGGAGCAGGCAGGAAAAGAGAGGTCAGCTTAGAGACAGAGACACTCTCTGCTGACCAATCTCCCCTGTCTCCCCCTGATCCTCCTTCTGATGAGGAAGCTCTGTTTCCTCTGGCCCAACTATCCTTCATCTATTTCACAATCTCTCCAGTGATTCTGAGCCTGAAGATTCTGATAGTGAAGATTATGATAGTTATGGCTATTCTGTTCTGGATGTCCCAGAAACCATCCCTGTATCATACAAGCTATACTCTGGAAAGACCACCACCACTTCCTGAGTACCTGCAAGTGAAGCTAAATCCATAGTGGCTTGCCCTTACCTAGCTTAAGCCCATCAACTTCCTGTCTTGGTTGACTCTTCCAAGGAAGCAGCCAAGCTAGCCAAAGCTCTCTTTCAAAATGTGACTGTATCTCTTCCACTACAGACTGTATATAAGGAGATTCCTGTGTTACAGTGCATGCTAGTTAAATGGGAAAAGGAGCTAGAGGCTGCACAAGATGTGTTGGCAGTTTTGCCCCCCTTTGGGAAGGATACAATCCGCGTGGAAGTATCAATCCAAAAGGTTAAGATCAAAGCCATCTTTGACACAGGTTCTCCAGTCAACGTGGTATCTTCCAAACTAATGAAGAAACTTAAGTTGGCCCCCGACCTCAACTACAATTAGTTGTATGGCACAGCTGGCATGGCTCAAATACAGGCCATTGGTGCCTACTCTGCTCTACCCATGAGGGTTGGGAAACTCCTTATTGCTTCCCCCGCTGTAGTCCTTAAGAACAAAAGTTACAATTTCTTGGTTGGTACACAGCTCCTTTGAGAATACAACAGGATTGTGAACCTTAGAGATGGGTACCTATTGCTCCTAGGGTATGAGGTTCCTTTGATTTTTGAGGAACCTCTGCGCCTCCCAGGAAAATGTCTTAAAACTTGTGTGCTTGAGTACCCCACAGGTATCTTCTCTCTCAAGTATAGGACTAACTCCTCCAACATGTGTACCCCTCCTCCTTCCTGCCCTGCGGAAGAAGGGGTTCCTCTGCTAGCACCAGCAGCTATCACCATCCCCTGGGCTCTCAAGTGGTGATTGACTCTCAGATTTCCTATGAACTACCTGAAAAGTTGTTCTTGGAACTTTACTCACCTGAATCCTTAAGTTGTACAGAGCCCTGTCTGTGTTCTGGGATTCTAGATCAAACCCACAAAGAGCCTGTACAATTACTGCTTGCCAACCTGACAGCCCTGCCCATGCAGGTGACCTGAGGCCAGGTTGTAGGACATGGTTTTATACTGGGAGCAGAACAAGTGGCCTCCCTCTACCCCTTTGGAACTTTCAGTGATCTCAACCTACCTGAAGACAATCCTCAGGTTCTCTCCTTGTTCACTGCTGCTGATTTCCCCCAACTGTCTCCTGTTCAACAAAAGGACATGTTGGACCTGCTCAATCAGTTCAGCAACATTTTTGCCTCAGGACCTACGGACTATGGCCTAGCTAAAGGAGTCATCCATCAGATTGATACTGGGGATGCACCCCCTTTTGTGCCAACCATACTGCTGTAGTAAGGTGGAGGATGCCCAAGTGTCTAAGGAACTAAAGCATCTACTAGACGCTGGTTTACTGGCTCCTTCCCAAGACCCTTGGGCTTCCCCGCTACTGATACTCAAGAAGAAAGATGGCGGACATTGCATCATAATGGACTATTGCCGCCTGAACTCTCTCACTAAGAAAGACTTGTACCCCTTGCCCAGAATTGAAAATGCCCTCAGACGGCTGGGTGGTTCCAAGTTTTTCTCAGCCATGGATCTAGCCTCTGGCTACTAGCAAGTTGACTTATCCCCTAAAGACAGAGAGAAGGCTGTGCTTATCACCTCAGAAGGCCTTTTTAAACCCACTTGTATGCCCAAGGACTCTGCAATGCCCCTGCTACATTTCAACAAGCTATGGGCTCCATCCTACAAGACCTAAAGCTCTCTTGTGTCCTTGTGTACCTTGATGACATCACTGTATTAAGTGTTATCTTTACCAACCACTTGGAACACCTCAAGGCTGTCTTCATCAAGATTTGTGAAGCTGGCTTGAAACTCAAACACTCCAAGTACTCCTTCTTCAAGGAACGTCTTGAATTTTTAGGTCATGAGGTCACTCAAACTGGAATCTGCCCCATGAATAACAAGGTGGAGGCCATTGACAAGATGCTACCTCCCACAAATCTTCAAGAGGTTCAAGTATTTCTTGGTATGATGGGCTACTACCAACAGTTCATACCTGACTTTGCTGAACTGAGTGAACCCCTTATCCAACTGCTTTGCAACGTCCTCTTTGAATGGACTGACAGCCAACAACAAGCATTCAAAGCGCTGAAGGCCAAGCTCAAGGAGGCTCCTATCTTAGTCTATCCTGATTATGATAAAGAGTTCATCTTGTATACTGATGCTAGTGGAGTAGCTGTGGGTGTCATCCTTGCCCAAATTGACAATGAAGGCGTGGATTGACCTGTAGCCTACTTGTCAAGGGTCCTCAATAAGCACAAGAAGAAGATACAGCGTCACTGAGAAGGAATGTTTGGCAGTGCTGCATGCGGTGAAACAGTTTTGGCACTACATTTATGGGATCCACTTCACGGTGGTCACAGATCACTCCTCCCTCAAATGGCTGCAACAGCTAAAGAAACCTGAAGGTCAACTAGCGCGTTGGGCTCTGCGTCTACAAGGGTATGATTTCACTGTGATACACCATCCTGGGGCCC
Organism: Entomophthora muscae; assembly: GCA_014839935.2. Lineage (NCBI taxonomy): Eukaryota > Fungi > Entomophthoromycota > Entomophthoromycetes > Entomophthorales > Entomophthoraceae > Entomophthora > Entomophthora muscae. The sequence goes on from QTSX02007200.1 coordinate 153,532, forward strand.
AACATCAGAACACTGATGGCCTGTCAAGAATGCCAATCCTAGCTATCCATCCCGCTGACGCTGATTGCCTATACAAGTTAATAGGGTATCCTGACTCTTGGACCACTGAGCCAGAAGACATCTGCTTGGCACTACAGACCCTATCCAAGGACACTATAATTTGTGATAGTCAGCTCTTCAAAAAGGTTAACAATGCCTACCTATCCTACGTTTGCCCTAGCATGAGGATAGCCATTATCCTCCAAGCACATATTGACACTGGCCATGGGGGCATAGCAAAGACTCATGACTTGTTTTGTAAAAACTTCTATTGGGAGAACATGCACCTCCTGATCCCTGATGTCCTTGCCTCCTGTCATTCCTGTCAGCTTCAACGCCCTTGCCTGTCCCAACACCAGTTCAAACTTATCCCTCCAAAGCATGCCTTCCACACGGTGAGCATTGATGCTGTTGGGCCTTTCCCTTGGTCTAGGTTGGGATGTTGGTTTATCTTGGTTGCTGTAGACCACTTTAGCAAGTGGGTTGAATCCAGAGCAACAAAGGATATAACTTCTAAGACCACGGCTACTTTCTTGCTATAAGACATTTTCTATTGACATGGTTGCCCTTAAGTCCTGCTTTCTGACACTGGCACCAACTTTAATGCTTGCCTCATCACGTCTATTGTAGAAGCTATAGGTACACATCAAATTATTCTCTGCGCCATATAACCCCTCAACCAATGGAACTGTCAAACAAGCAAACTCCACCCTGGTGTCCATAATGAGGAAACTCACACTCTCTGACGCTGCCAATTGGGATATTTTCCTCCCTGCTGCCCTCTTTGCTTACCAACTCAGAAGACATTGAGTGACTGACTAGTCTCCCTTTGCCACTCTGTAGGGCGTGAAGCCGCCACTCCCTCAATCTTGGGACCCCCCTTGATTGAAGTTGATGCATCCACAAATCCTGAGGCTCATGTTAAAGACTTAACCAATTGTATCATTGGCATCCAAGCAACAGCTTATTCCACTGCTTACAAGGTCAAAGCTCTGGAGCTCTCCCCGTCCAATGCTGCTAGAGCCCCCCTCCCTGAGTATCAAATAAGTGATCTAGTTCTCTACTACCAGAATTGTACAGGTGGTAGAGACCATAAGCTGAATTCTCTCTGGGTTGGGCCCTGTGAGGTCAACTTTAAGAAGGGTTTTGAGTATACCATGAAACTGCTGTCTTCTGGACGTCCTTTTTCCCGTGTTCACTCCAAATTTCTCCACAAATATCAACTCCCTGTGTCCAATCTTGAGGGGGGAGATGTTGTAAATTGCGCCATTAATGCTATTTTGATATGGCCTTCAAATATTGATAGTTGCAAAGATTTGGCTGGGTTTGTCTTTGAGTTCAGAAATTTCTTGCCTTCTGCAAATGGGTCTGGTTCAATATCCACCCATTCTGGATTATTGTACCTGTGATTGATCCTGGTATGACCTCATCCCAATGTGACCCCCCTCAGCCACTCTGTCTTCCTAATGAGTGATCACTGTCTCTTGTCTACTATTTAAATTAGAATCATTACTCCTAATAAAGACAAGTTTATCCACATTTGTGTTGGCTTTAATAATCTTCAGGCTTTTTCCTGTCCTTTCTGCCAAAAGGACTTTTACATCTCATTTTCCAGGAAATTAAGCTTCAAACCTCAAATCTTTTATTATAAAAATTTCCTGCCGTGTCCTCCTGGATGTTGTCCCCAGGAGCCAAACACAACAAACTCATTACTTGAAGGTTGGTACAATCAAATTTCCATACTGGTTAAGATAAAGAAGCCTAGATTCATTGAAATTATCAGCAATCTGAAGATCTGGTTATTCATGGGGACCAGCTTTATCCTCAGGCCATCAAAAGCAAAGCTGTTTTATCCAAGCATAAGATCAGCAGGTCAAGTTTGCAAGTGTTACTAAGGAGGGTTTGACCTATTACACCAGAGAATGTTGCCTTACCCATCTCAAAGACACTGTAAAGACTCTTGGGACTGAAGCCTGATCAAGCTACTCTTCTATTAAATATTTTACTTCCAAAAATTTAATTTTTACTTAATTTTTAGTACATTAATACAAACATAGGAGAAAATTTCAATATGGAAATATAACAGTTTTGGGGTGTGTGACTTTGGAGATTTGCACACTAAAGTTGGTACTAGATGATCCCACTTTATTATTGCAGATTTGAAAATCTTTAGATTATTTTGGGTCTAGCCATGTGTTTTTCTTACTTCTTCAATTTTCGGGGTTTTATTAATTTTTAAGTTATTTGGTACAGTTCTGCCATAAATTTCACATAGGGTTTCTAGATGGTGTTTTAGGCTACATTATCTAGATGGCGTCTTTCTAGATGGTGTTTTCTAGATATTGTTTTCTAGATGGTGTTTTTCTAGATAATATATCCCATCAATTATATGCTGTATAATAGCCATATCAATTATAATAAACTAGTGATTATACAGCATATAATCACTACACTTATTATAATGATAATCTAGTGATAATACAGTGTGTAACTGATTAAGATCTGTGTGCAATGCTTAGTCTGATCATTTGTGGTCAATCAGCCTAATCTCACATCATTCAACTAAAATCCTAAACCCCAAAAGATCTTTATATCCTTAACCAATAAGAATATGTTGAAGTACATTCCAGAATCACCTGATTTCTTTGTGGAACTGTATTTTGGCTTTGATATATTAAAGATCTCCTGCACTAAACCCTTGTGAAATGCACTATCCCTGATCCAAAATTTCATTTTTATAACTAAGACAGCTGGCCAATCCTGAATACATAGACAACATTTTCCCCATTCAATATTTTTTTGCTTCAGCATACAAAAAATGGTTTATATACAAACCAAGCGCCACTGCAGTGTTTTGAGCCACTGAATAAGGAATCACTTTTGGTGAGCACTAATCTTTTTCAGGAAAAAGTCAAGACTATTGTTGGCAAATGATTAAATCCTCATTAATTATATTGTAAATTAGACATAACTTAAACTTACCAGCCATTAAAACAATTTACAAGACACCTAGTCTCTGAGACTGATTTGGTCATTCTTGCCTTTGTCAAAACCGCAGGCTTGACCTGCCAGCAAGGTCCAACCAAGCAGGTTTGTGACCTGCTATCCAATTATCTGGTTATCCAAAGCCAGACTAGGAAGTCAACTTGAATTACCAAATCCAAAAACATGAACAGATGATGATCCTTCACGGTGGATACCTCAATTTGGCGCTTGACTCATTATCAGGATCAAGCCACCCCCTTCTTCTATCCAGCCGTGTGATCACCAAACTTGTTCTTTCTATCCTTGATTCACATGAACTATATAATCATTATCTCTCAATAAAGGTTATTATCTATCTTCTAAATATTTCCCCCATGTAACTCTGCCAAAACAGCACAGTTATGACACCTTAATCCTATAATTTGGTTTGAACTAATTGATTTTTGGGGATTCTAAAATATTCTTTATACAGATATAAATTTTTCTAAGAATCACTAGTCAGAAGATCCATTAAATCTTTTATTATAAATACCAAAGTTTTATCTTATCAACATAGCATGTATAAACACTTTATTTGGCTGATTATCCCTGGTGACTGTTGTATGTTCACAACCTTCAAGTGTCTTCTCAATGTTTATAAGGATTTATTAAAATGACTACAGTTCAAACTTCAGGAACTCAAAATATTGTTAATTTAGTTTGGCAACCTGGGGATAGTTGAATATATTAAGCCATATAAATAATCAGGCAATTGTTGCAACATCTTTGATTCCTCCCTCTTGGGAATTAACACCCTGAGTGATTCACCAAATAAGCCACTAAGTGGTTCACCAACTAATCATTTAGTTGGTGGCACTCCTATCATTTGCCCATCTATTATAATCAAAATTTTGAGTCCTAAGAGACACTACTTGGACAAGCCCCATGACTACCATAACATACATGGACAACATGTGACTTCTCATGATACTATATAATACTCTAAACTCATATCTAATAAAGTATTGTTATTTTCTTATTCTCCCCTTTATCTTGTTTATTATACTTCTCAGAAGTATATACTTGAGAGTGATACTGTAAATTCAGAACCTGAACGTAAAAATGTGGGATTTTCAAATCCTTGGTCCAAATTTCAAATCACTTTTGCAAGCAACTCAGTATAGTGAAAATTAAAATATTTAATAAAATCACCCATTTAATTTGACTTTTTTTGATTTATTTAAATTGGCAAATTTCAAATCCCTTGAGAAGATAACTCAACTAACAAAAGACAAAACTCAAATATACAAATTCAGGATACATGAATCAGAAATGTAGGATTCTAATGTACAATTTGAGATTTTCTGTATTTCAAACAAATTTTAGACATTGTGTAAAACTTAACAAACCTGAAATTGCAGGATTTTCAAACCCAAAAATCAAATTTCAAATCAAAAATGAGGTGAAATTTGAAATAAATATAATTTATTGTGTCTCAAAAAGGATGCTAAAGGATATAGAGTGGATTTGTGCTAATTATTTTAGAAATCATAGACATTCTCAAAATTTGCCCTATTCTGGACTAGGGTGGCTAAAATTTAGATCATAATATTCAGCAACTTAATATACTTAACAATAAAATTGAATAAAATATATACTCCTCTTTTTGAGTTTAATTTTTAACAAAATTTATTCTGTCTTCTTCTAATAACAACCAAGTTGACAAGCTGTTCACTGGCCTTGAAAAAATTATGCAGGGCCACACTGGGTCTTCCAATAGTGAAGTCTCTGTCTATGGTCACACCCAACCCGCAGGCCCCTCCCCAAGAACTACTCAGGAGTGTGTTCTTTCTCCCACGTCCTCAAGCATGACCCTGTTTGCCCATCATGCACAGGCAGCTACCAACCCAAATCACACATCAATATTGGCATCCAGAACGAGTCAATTGAGCCAAGTGGTCACCCAGGGAAGCCAAAATCCAGAAACAGCTAATTAGATGGCAAAGTTCAGTTCCCAATATGTACACATCCCTCCTCCAGCCAATCAGCTTGCAAGACGCAGAAGAAAACTAATCACTCTGGAGATTGTTCTCAAATGATTGAAAAGCAAGGGAAGCTTATGTCCCTTGGGGAAATTGCGGCTGTGATGGGTTTCGCAAAGTCCACTGTGACTGCAACCCTGCAAGCCCACGCCAATTGTGGCCCTCTCCCAAGAAGACCCCAACTGGTGCTTGTACTTCAACTAAAGGTGAAAAAGCCCACTCTGTCATGATGGCTATCATGAAGCATGACCCACAGATGCCCCTGGTCCAGGTCTGTCTCCAATTGGGACTCCACGTGTTTTCACCAATAAGAGAATGGTGAATTTGTGGATGCATGGAGTTGTGGTTGCTGCTATAATCTTGTAAAATAAGGTTCTCAGTGGCCCCAGTTTGGTGGATACCAACCCGTACAATGCAACCATAATTAATTTTACCAAAGGAAGGACAATGATGGCTTGTAATGATGTCATTTTCTTGTTGTATGCCAAGATTTTGGCAAGTATCCAAGACTTTGGGGAAAAGCGCATCCAATCTGACATCTACAAGTATGGCCTAATCCTGTATCAGTTTTCAGGGTTTTGTTGGCAGTTTCTCCATTGGGTGTCAATCATTACTTGTCAATATCAAAGAAAGAAGATGGGTATGCCTACCAGACAGAGTTCAAGGACATGCTGGAGGAGTGTGCTACCAAACAAGCTGTATATACAGTTGTACTGAGTGCTGAGATAGAACAGCGTGAGTGGGCAACCCAAGAAATCAGGGCTGCAGGGCATACCTGCTGGTCCTATCCCGCCAAAACACTGACATAAATCTTGCATATGTATATCTTTACAATTTGGTTACACTCTAAGGCTCTTAAAGCCTGCCACCTATAATGAACTGTGCTCCCAAATTCAAGAAGGGTAAAAGCTTTTCTCTTCTGTGTTTGTCCAGGACTTATCAGATCTTATCATCTTCTATGCAAGTTATAGTATAAAGTTCAGAGAGGACTCCCGCCTCCCCTATTGCCCATCCATCTGTTTTGTCAAGCCTGCAAATGTGACAGAATAAGAATTCAAGAAATTGAAGCAATCTGCTCTTGTCACCCCTTCCCAGTCAACAAACCCTGCCTCCCCAACCCCCCGTCAAGCCACCTGCCTTCTAACCCTGACTCCCAAGCCACCACTCATTCCCTCCCCACTATCTCTGATGCCGCCCTTTCACAGGTGCAGATGAAGGCAAGGTTCATTCAACTCATTCTCTTCCCTTCTTGTCCTTTGATCAGTAAAATAAATCTTTTCTTTGTGACAACTTATTAAAATTAATATTTCTCTTTCAATTCACAATTAACAGTATTTTTTTACATTGTTAGCATTTCCCATATTTAAAAATGTGTTGTACATTTGATGTGGTAATATATAATTATTTGCATTAATATTTTTCATCATTATTAATAAATTAAAGACCATAAATGTAAAGTTATATTAGTATATTGCAATTAGACATCAACTATTGATATTTAGATATTGTGTAAATAACTCAATGAAATTTTTTAATAAAATTCATTGTAAACTTGACCTTTTTCATTGTAATTTATTGAAATGGACTGTGTTTATATTAGAGAGCCATTAACGTTTAGTACAAATATTGATACATAGTGCATTTTACAGCCTGTATATTTACCTATTAGGAATAATTCTATAAACTTTTTAGTTGGATTTTGCAAGGTAATAATAATTTAATGTGTTAATAAATTACTGTTTATTGTCATTAATTGGCTGATTTTCTTTGCTGTGGCAATTGTGCATTTTCTGATATTTACACACTAGTATCCAATTGCTTGGTTTCACATCCAATTGCACAGGCAATAGGAAATCAAGCCACCACCCTGAGACTGGATGTGGTTGGAGTGGCAACTTGATTTCCTATTGCCTGTGCAATTGGATGTGAAACCAAGCAATTGGATACTAGTGTGTAAATATCAGAAAATGCACAATTGCCACAGCAAAGAAAATCAGCTAATTAATGACAATAAACAGTAATTTATTAACACATTAAATTATTATTACCTTGCAAAATCCAACTAAAAAGTTTATAGAATTATTACCAATATGTAAATATACAGGCTGTAAAATGCAATATGTATCAATATTTGTACTAAGCGTTAATGGCTCTATAATATAAACACAGTCCATTTCATTAAATTATAATGGAAAAGGCCAAGTTTACAATGGATTTTATTAAACAAAATGCATTGAGTTATGCACATAATATCAAAATATCAAGAGTTGACGTCTAGTTGCAATATTCTAATGCAATTTTTATATTTGTGGTTCTTAATTTATTATGGATGATTAAAATATTTAAGTGTTAAAGGTAGCACTATAAAAACTAGTTTTTTGATGTAATTCAAACAAAATGTCAAAAAACTACAGCCTTATCAACAAATTAGAGTCAGCACTCCAAAAGATTGTTGAGCTTGAAGATATAATAAGGAAAATTGTAGTAAATCAGCTGGGAAATGAGGGAAGGGCTTTGGTCTAGCAAAAAAAAACTGCAAAAAATAGCCTGGGAATAATAGTCAACAAAGAACACAAGGAAAAAAGTTTTAAATCTAAAAAAGGAAACACTCAAGTTTTTAGATTTCAAAAATGTCAGTTAAAATTTGTAGGCTTTGCAAAAAACAGAAGGAATACCCACAAAGTCAAATTGATTGAAGGAAATGAAATCTTTAAGGAAATTAACACTAATGAAGAAGAAACTAATCAAATGAAAACAGATGAAAACAAAGCACGTTCAAGAAGCAGAAGCGCAACAAGAAACTGATAAGGAGCATCTTTTGGGGAAGCTTAGAATAAAGAATTAGGAAGAGAAGAAGATATTTTATTGGATAATACTTTAGACTTATATAGCTTTAGCTGTGGCAGGGATTTTAGTTGGATCAAACCCAGGGGTTGGTCATGTGCTGGATGGGTTCAAGTTGCTGGATACCTGGACAGTCATGTGATATTAGTTTTTTGCCATTTCCAGTATGTCAAATGGTATATTGGAAAGGCACCAAATTGGGCAATGTCAGGATGTTAGGTGTGATGGCAATAGCCCAAATACTTGTACATCCAGACCCTTGACACCCCCCCTTAAGGGGTTACTTGGGAACATCAGGAGGGGGCTTTGTCTTGACGGCTGCCACCTGATGTTCCTGGAGTTGTTTACTAGTGGGCACCAACTGGGTTGAGTGTTCTCCTTTGCTAGGGCGGAGGCAAGATCTGTGATACTTTTTGGTGATGGGCTCTTTGGCACCCTGGAACTTAACCAGGAAGGTGTTCCTGTCTGGTCGGTATCTGATGATTCTTCCTGATCCTCTGTGTACTGAGTCTAGCTTCTTTCTGTTCCCAGCTAGGACCCAGACAGGGGAGTTGATAGGGCGTGGGTCCTCTGTTGAGGTTACCTTTTGGGTTTTGAGTCTCTTTGTATCTGTTAGTTTGGCTTTGAGGCGTATGTGTTGTAGAGCTGGTTTCTGTTCTACTGATGGAGGTTTCCCCAGGGAAGATCTTCACATATAGTAGATTGTTGCGGGTGACTATTTCTGGCTTGTACCCATATGTAAGTTCAAACAGTGAGTAGCCTGTCCCTTGATTGGTACATTCCTGGGATACTAGTAATGCATGTTTCACGTATAGCGGCCATGTGTCTTTGGCTTTGCCATCCATTATTTTCTCTAGGGCCCTGATAAGGCTGCTGTTTAGGTGTTCCAATCTACCGTTGGCCTGTGGCCTGTATGGAGAGGTTGTGGAGTGTTTAATGTTTTTGGATTTCAAGCTGTCATTTACTATGTGACCTGATAACTCGGTTGCTCCATCAGTTATGATGTAGTCTGGAGTGCCATAGTTGGCTATGATTGCTTTGTTAATGAAACAGTTGATGGTTTCTGCTTTGTGATCCTTTGTTGCCCAGCAGATGGGCCAGCATATGGCAAAGTCAATAGCTACAATTAAGAAACGTTTGTTTGTCTTTGTTTCTGGAAAGGGCCTCACTACATCTAGCCCCAAAACCTTAAATGGTTCAGGGTCTGGTACTGGGTTGACTGTTGGCTGAGGAGCCTTTGTACTGGTGTATTTCTTGCACACTGTGCACTTTTTCAGAACATCAACTATATCCTGTTTGAGGTTGGACCACCATACTATCTCTTTTAATGTGAGGTATAGGTTGTTAGCCTTTGTATATCCTAGTAGGCGGTGATGTCTTAATATGGTATCAACTCTTTGTGCAAGTGGGATGTACTGGACATGTTTGTTGTTAATGATTTGGTATAAAGTGCCATTTGATACATGGAAATACTTTTTGTTTCTTAATAATGTATTGTGGGTCAGTTGATGTATTGAGGGGTCTTTCCCTTTGGTTTTATACTCAGTGTTGTACAGGTTTGGCCAGCCAGGGTCCGGGGGGCACCTCAATCCTCTCTAGGCTGACATAGTCTAGAGAGAGCAGCAGCCGTGACCAGCTCTGCCTGCTTTTTGTACTGGATGTCCAGGTTAAGCTGTTCCAGCAAGGACATCCATTTGGCTTGCCTCTGTGCAAGTGTGTTCTGAGTTTTAAAATAGATTAAGGATTTATGATCAGTTAGTATTCAGACGTTTAAATGTCCTTCTAGATAACATCTCTATTTCTTGCATGTGTGGTATATTGCTAGCAATTCCTTGTCATGTATTGGGTATACCTTCTCAGTATTAGTTAGTTTTCTGCTTTTGTAACATACTGGCAGGAAGTCTTGCTGCCCTGGCTGGCAGATGTGCAGGACTGCGCCAATGGCGGTGTTGCTGGCATCTGACTCAATCTTGTAGCACCTGTTATTGTTAGGGTATTGAAAGATTGGTGCTTCAATCAAGGCTTGTTTTAATAGTTGGAAATTCTTGTCGCATTCTGAAGTCCAGATGAATTTCTTTTTGGCATTACCCTTGGTTAAGTCATTGATTGGTGTGGTGAGCTTTCCGCAGTCTTTGATGTATTTTCTTAGGTAAGCTACCATACCAAGAAAGCATCTAACTTGTTTCACAGAGATGGGGTGTTGCATGTTATTTATGGCTTTTATTTTATCTGGGTCTGCTTTGATGCCACTGTCAGAGACAATGAGGCCCAAGAACAGGAGTTCCTTATCCATAAATTGGCACTTACTAGGCTTAGTGTATAGTTTGTGCTTTGCAAGTTGATCAAGTATCTTGCTGACATGCGTGAGGTGTTCCTCTTTTGTTTTTGAAAATAGATGATGTTGTTGAGGTGACATAATGTGTTTGAGAGTACGTTTAGGGCCTGGTTCATCATGGTGACAAATGTTGCTGGGGCTTTTTCATCCCAAAATTCATTACTTTACATTCAAACAACCCAAATTGCGTGCAGAACATGGTCTTTGGTATGTCTTTCTCTTTAACTTCAACTTGGTTATAACCAGATGTGAGGTCAATTTTTGAGATTTTTTTTGCTCCGGGAGCCTTGCAAATAGGTCCTCTATGAAGGGAAGTGGGTATTTATTTTTTACTGTACTTGTGTTTAGTGCTCTGTAGTCAGTAACTAAGCAAAGAGATCCTTCTTTCTTCTTTACAAAGAAAACTGCTGCCCCCACAGGGATTCAGACGGACAAATGAATCCTTTGGATAGATTGTCCTTAATGTAGGCTTTAAGTGTTTGGGTCTCCATGGGGGAGAGGCTGTAGAGGGGTGCAGGTTTGGGCATAGCTTTGCATAAGTTGATGCCATGTTTGACCTCTTGTTTGGGGGGTAACTCTGTGAGTTCTTCCTTGAATACATGAGTGTATTCATTTAGGAGTGCCGCAAGTTCTGGGCATTGGATCTTTTGTGTTTATATATTATTAAATTTAGAGTACCTCATTATGTGGAGGGTACTGTCTTTGGTTAGATGTTCAGAGCCATCTTAATTTATGACTTGGACAAATAATGTATCTCTTAGAATTAGGTTGTTGGGTTCTTTGAGAATGTTGAAATTGACTCCATTGCGTTTGATGGTCATGGTTTTTGTTTCCCAACATATGCTGGGATTCACTCGGGTGAACCAGTCTATGCCTGCTACAATGTTGTAGTTTATGTTGTTAATGACAAGTCCTTTGATGGACGTTTTTATGCCTTGGAGGTCAATTCTGAAGGGAGTTGTTTTGCCTTTGAGTAGAAATTTTGATTTGTCTGCCATTCTGGCGTATTTGAAGTTGGATTTGACAACTGGTATTTTGTACTTGGTTACAAAGGGTTTTCTAACCATAGTGTGTTGTGCACTAGAGTTGAATAAAATTTTATGTGTATGAGATTTATAAGTGCATGGGTAGACAAGAAGTTGTGAGCAATTTTTAATTTTTACATTCATAAAAATAGAGGATTGCGGGACACGTGGGGTGCGAACAGCAAAGTTTGTGCCTTGGTAATTCTTCTTGTCAAGTTGGGGGAGACAGGGGCACTTAAGCCTGTTCCCCTTCCTCTTTTCCCTGTTCCTCTGTTTCAATACCTTCAAGGTCAGAGAATGTGGGGTCAGATTCATAGTGGATTGCTACTTCAGTGTTGTTAACTTTGGCGTGTTCTCTTTCTTGGGACAGGAGGGATTTGCGCTTTGGCTACAATTGCCATTGTTACAATTGGAGTTGCTGTTGCTATGATTGGTATTTTGGCGTTTATTGCCATTTGAGTTTTCTCTGCCATTGCTGTATGAGGAGCAATTGCCGTTGCATGCAGCATATTCCATGTTTGTGTGTTTTTCAGCGCGCTTGGCTTCTGCAATGAGCGCAGGCATGGAGGTGTTAGCCTCTGGGTGGATGAGGGCAGCAACAGAGGGTTTCATTCTGTTGATGAAGGAGGCTCTAGTGTGTACGTTATCAGCTTGTGCTGGGGTTTGAATTTTACAGCGTATTTCCTCAAATTTGTTGGTGTAAGCTGTGATAGTGGTCTTCTGGGTAAGATCACTGAGCTGTATTGCAATGTCTTGGAGAGATTCAGTGACGCGGAAATTGTGGGTGATGTTGGCTTTGAACTCTTCCCAGTTGTCAAGCTGGTTGTTGGTTTGTGAGCCAACCCAGGTGGCAAACCAGTTAGCTGCGGCCTTGTATAGGTGCTTGCTGGCTTCCTGGACCCATTTTTTGTGGGGGATTAGGCTGGCGCAGAGTTTAGCAGCTGTATGGTCTAGTCAGTTGATGATGTTTTCTTTGTTTTTACCAAAGAACTTGTTAATACCAATGTATTTGGTGTTGGTCACTTCACCTGTGGCAGGTGGTTGTGCGTTTGTTTGTGGTTGGAGAGAGTGACTGTATTGAATAATCTTGGTGCATGCTTTGGGCATGGCCAGACCTTTGAATACGGTGCGTCCACTAGGAATATCTTCATCAATGTTGTGGGCGCAGAAGTACATTTTCCAGGTATCCTGGGATGTGGCCTGGTTGAGTACGTGGGCAAAGGTGGGCGGGTTCTGTTCAGTCATTTTCTCTTTCATCAGCGTGGTAAAAAACTATAGTGCTACCAGTGATAAGGAGCGCCTTTTGGGAAAGCTTCAAATATAGAATTAGGAAGAGAAGAAGTATATTTTATTGGATAATACTTTAGACTTATATAGCTTTAGCTGTGGCAGGGATTTTAGTTGAATCAAACCCAGGGGTTGGTCATGTGCTGGATGGTTTCAAGTTGCTGGATACCTGGACAGTCATATGATATTGGTTTGTTGCTATTTCTGGTATGTCAAATGGTATATTGGAAAGGCACCAAATTGGGAAATGACTGGATGTTAGATGTGATGGCAATAGCCTAAATACTTGTACATCCAGACCCTTGACAAAACAATGAAAATTCAACAAACAAAAATCAAATGGAAACACAAGTAGCACAGAAAATAAGAAAGATCAAGACCAGAAAAACAAATGAAGAGCAGCCAACACTCATGAACTTTTACAAAAAAGCGCCTGTGGCTGAGGGGGCTGCAGGGGAAACAATCAGTAAGTTTTTTTATGTTTTACTTATATTTACTTTAGTTTTAACTAGGAATGGGGACAAGGTTGCTGAAGTGGCGGCGTTCACACCAAATTGGTTTTACGGAGGGTACCAATCACTGGTAGCCCCTGTAAAGAAAATAAATAAAAATTAAATAAGTAAAATAATTCACATTAATATGAATAATTTTGCAAATATTGAAGCAAAAGCCAAGGAATATTTACCACCTGCGGGGTGCTTGCTGTGGATTAGGGAAGCATATAAAATAGGAGCAAATATCAATTTCAAAGAAATGATTAAAATTTGCAGGGATATTGATATAAACTTTGATGAATATATTTATGAAAGTCTTTAACAATTTCCCTTTTCAAACATCAATGAATACAAAAAAACTAATGAAAACTGACTATCAAATAGGAACTGAATATTTTAAAACTGAAATTTTCAATGATGTTGTGTTTGGCTCCTAGGGACAACATCCACTAGGACACAGCGGGAAATCTTTATAACAAAAGATTTGAAGTTTGAAGCTAGCCTTGGGTTAGCCTTCAGGGCAAAATTAAGGGCATGTACCTTAATTTCCTGGAATACAAGATGTGAAATTACTTTTGGCAAAAAGGAAAGGAAAAAGCTTGAAGAATATTAAAGCCAAAGCAAATGTGGATAAACTTGTCTTTATTAGGAGAAATGATTCTACTTAAATAGTAGACAAGGGTTGATTATCACTAATTAGGTAGAAAGAGTGGCAGAGGGGGTCACATTGAGATGAGGTCATACCAGGATCATTCACTGACAGGTATGTTAATCCAAAATGGGTGGATATTGAACAAGACCTGTTTGCGGAAGGCAAGGAATTTCCAAAATTGAAAGCAAAACCAACTAAATCTTTGCACATATCAATATCCAAAGGCCATATCAAAATAGCATTAATGGCTCAATTTACAACATCTCCCCCCTCAAGATTGAACACAGGGAGTTGATATTTGCAGAGAAATTTAGAGTGTAACTGAGAAAAAGGACGGCCAGAGGACAATAGCTTCACAGTATACTTGACACCCTTCTTGTAGGTGACTTCACAAGGTCTAACCCAGAGGGAGTCTAGCTTATGCATCACCCCCAGTAAAACTTTGATAATAGAGGACTAGGTCACCCACTTGGTACTCAGGGAGGGGGGCTCTGGAAGCATTAGAGGGCAAGAGTTCCAGGGCTTTGACCTTGTAATAGTAGAGTAGGCGGTAGCTTGGATGTCAATGATACAGTTAGTCAAGTCTTTGAAATGAGCTTTGGGATTAGTAGAGGCGTCAAACTCCATCAATGGGGGTCCCAAGATTGAGGGGGTAGTGGCTTCTTGTCCATACAGCATGGCAAAGGGGGACTGGCCAGTCACTTGGTGTCTGCTGAGTCTATACAAAAAGAGGGAAGCAGGGAGGAACATATCCCAGTTAGCAGTGTCAGAGAGTATAAGCTTCTGCATGATGGACACAAGGGTGGAGTTTGTCCGTTCCACAGTCCCATTGGTGGATGGGTTATATGGTGCAGAGAATAATTGATGTGTACCCATAGCTTCTACAATGAACGGTATGAGGCAGGCATTAAAGTTGGTCCCATTGTTAGAAAGCAGGACTTGAGGGCAACCATGATGGTAGAAGATGTCTTGCAACAAGAAATTAGCCATGTTCTTGGCGGTTATATCTTTTGTTGCTCTGGCTTTGACCCATTTGCTAAAGTGGTTGACGGCTACCAAGATGAGTTGACACCCAGACCTAGAACACGGGAGAGGCCCAACTGCATCAATACTCACAGTGTGGAAGGCATGCTTAGGGGGATGAGCTTGAACTGATGTTGTGAAGGTCAGGGGTGTTGGAGATGACAAGAATGACAGGAGGCAAGGATGTCAGGAATTAGGAGACCCATATTTTCCCAATAGAAGTTTTTGCACAACCAGTCATAAGTTTTTGCTATGCCTCCATGTCCCATGTCAATGTGGGCTTGGAGAATGATGACAACCCTCATGCTAGGATGAACGTAGGACAGGAAAGCGTTGATGACTTTCTTGAAGAGTTTTCTATCTCAAATCACAGTGCCCTTGGATAGAACTTGTAGGGCCAGACAAATGTCTTCTGGTTCAGTGGTCCAGGAGTCAGGTATGCTATCAATTTGTATAGGCAATTGGCATCAGCAGGATGAATGGCTAGCATGGGAATTCTTGAAAACCATCAGCATTCTGATGTTGCGCCCCAGGGCAATGTAATACAGTGAAATTATATCCTTGCAGGCGTAAAGCCCAATGGGCTAGTTGACCTTTGGGATCCTTTAATTGCTTCAGTCACTTTAGGGAGGAGTAGTTGGTAACTACTGTAAAATGAGTCCCATAGATGTAGTGTCTGGACTGTTTCACTGCATGCAAAAAGCTAGGCATTCCTTTTCTGTGACGCTATAATTTTTCTCATGTTTGTTGAGGACTCTCAAAGAGTAAGCCACAAGTCAGTCTATGCTTTCATCATTGAGTTGGGCTAAAATTTCACCCACAGCTACTCTGCTTGCGTCAGTGTACAAGATAAACTCTTTATAAAAATCAGGGTAGACTAGGATAGAAGCCTCTTTGAGCTTGGCTTTCAGCGCTTCAAAATACTGTTGTTGGCTGTCAGTCCACTCAAAGGGTACGTTGCAAAGGATCTGGACAAGAGGTTTGTTTAATTCAGCAAATTCAGGATGAATTGTCAATAGTACCCTATCATACCAAGAAACACTTGGACCTCTTGTAGGATTGTGGGGGGCAGCATTTTGTCAATGGCTTCCACCTTATTATTCATAGAGTGTATTCCAGTTTGGGTGACCTTGTGGCCCAAGAATTCAAGCTGTTCATTGAAAAAGAAGCATTTAGAGGGTTTTAGTTTCAGGCCAGCCTCTCAAATTTTAAGGAAGACAGCTTTGAAGTGGTCCAAATGGTCAGTAAAGGTGGAGCTAAACACAGTAATATCATCAAGGTATACAAGGACGCAGGAGAGCTTCAAATCTTGCAGGATGGAGTTCATAACCTGTTGGAATATAGCAGGGGCATTGCAGAGTCCTTGGGGCATACAAGTGGGTTCAAAAAGGCCTTCTGAGGTGATAAGCACAGCCTTTTCTATATCTTCAGGAGATAAGTCAACCTGTCAGTATCCTGAGGCAAGATCCATAGCAGAGAAAAAATTTATCCCCCTAATCTTCTAAGTGCATCATCAATAAGGCAGAGGGTAAGAGTCCTTTTTGGTGAGCAAGTTCAGGCAACAGCAATCCATCACAATATGATGGCCTCCATCCTTATTTTTGAGGATCAACAATGGGAAGGCCCAAGAGCTCTGAGAGGGAGCTAGTAGTTCATTGTCTAAGAGCTTTTTAAGTTCCTTAGAGACCTGAGCATCCTCTACCCTGCTGCAACAGTAAGGTTTGGCACAAAAGGGTGGGGCATCACCCATATCAATCTGGTGGATAACCCCCTTTGCTAGTCCATAGTTGGTGGGTCCCAAGGCAAAGATATCCTTAAACTGGTCTATCAGTTCCAGAACATCTTTTTATTGAATGGTTGACAGTTGTGAGAAATCAGCGGCAGCAAAAAGGGAGAGATCCTGAGGGTCTCCTTCAGGCAAGTTGAAATCACTAAACGTTCCAAAAGGGTAGAGGTACGCCACTTGCTCTTAACCTAATATGCAACCATGCCTGACAACTTGGCTCTTGGTCACCTCATAGGTAGGGCAGTCAGTTTAGCCAACAACAGCTGTACAGGCTCCTTATGAGTTTGGTCTAAAATCCCAGGGCATAACCAATGCTCTTTACGGCTTAGGGAATCAGGTGATTATAGCTCCAGAAAGGATTTTTAAGTAAGCTTGTAGGATATATGGGAGTTTATAATCACTTGGGAGCCTGGAGGGATGGTAATAGCTGCGGGGAAAGAAGAGGCACAACTTCCTCTGCAGGACAGGAAGGAGGAGGGGAACACATATTGGAGAAATGAGTCCCGTACTTGAGCAAGAAGATACCAGTGGGGTACTCAAGCATGCAAGTCTTAAGACGTTTTCCCAGAAGATGTGGGGTTCTTCAAATATTAAATGGATCTCATACCCTAGGAGTGATAGGTACCCATCTCTAAGGTTCACAATCCCGTTATACTCTCAAAGGAACTGCATACCAACCAGGAGATTGTAAATTTTGTTTTTAAGGATGACCACAGGGGATGCAATAAGAAGCTTCCTAAGCCTCATGGGCAGGGCAGAGTAAGCACCAATGGCTTGAGTTTGGGCCATGTCAGCTGTACCATATGACTGAGTTTAGTTGAGGTCAGGAGCCAACTTAAGCCTTTTCATTAACTTGGACAATACCAAATTGAATGGAGAGCCTGTGTCTGGAATTGCCTTGATCTTAACCTTTTAGGTTGACACTTTTACGCGGTTAGTATCTTTCCCAAAGGGAGGCAAGACAGCCAGAACGTCCTGTACAGCTTTCAACTCTTTCTCTCAATTGGAAAACATGCATTGTAAGACAGAAATTTCTTTACACACAGTCTTCAAAGAGAGAGATACGGCCACATTCTGAAGGAGAGCTTCTGCTAGTACAGCAGCTTCTTCAGAAGAGTCTACCAAGACATGAGGTTGTTGATCCTGGACTACCACCATGGTATTGGCTTTACTTGAAGGTGGGCAAGTTGTAGCTGTGGTTTTCCCAGAGAAAAGCTTGTAAGAGACCAACACAGTTTCTGGGACAGCTAACACAGAGTAGCCATAACTATCTGATTCAACGTGGTCAGAATCTTCAGTTAAATAGTCACTAGAGAGGCTATGAAACAAGTGAAGGATAGTTGGGCCATCCAAGGGGAAGATTCCTTGTCAGAAGGGGGATCAGGAGGAGACAGGGAGATTGGTCAGCAGAGAGTGTCTCCACCTCTAAGCTGACCTCTCTTTTTTTGCCTGTTCCTTTGGGTTGCAACCCTCTACCCAAGGGTTGGTGAAGGTATGTGAGTGGTGTCTTACTTACCACAGTTATGGCATCCTTGTCTCTTAGACAGCCCACTTGAGCCTAGGGTCATAATGCACAGAGTGCAGGAGGTGGTTCCTGTATTGTTGGCCTTATTTTCACGTACAACAGTATCCCCATGGATAAAATGCATTTCTTGCAATAGTGTCTTAATACTCTTCATTGAAGTAAGGGAAGCCTTGTGGGCCTTGAAGTGTAGAAATAGGAGTGGTTCACCTTCAAAGCATTTGAAAATGCTGTGTACGCTTCCTGGGGAGTTAATTGACAACTGGTGATCAACTGTTGTTCTTTGATGTAGAAACAATTGGCAAACTCAGCCAAGGTTTCTTTGGGCTTAAATGAAATATGCATAAACGCATCCTTCTTGACTTCCAGGCTGAGATCTCCTCTGAACTCTTCAATTAGGAGTTGCTTCATGTCCTCCCAAGTGACAATGGAGGAATGTTTGGGGACCACAACTTCTTGGCACATGAGATGCAGGCAGGTAAGAACATGCTCCTTCTTAAGTTCATCAGTGGACCTATGCATTGAAGTCTTGTAAATTGTCAGAAAGGCAGCAATGGTAGAGGTTTTAGGGTCAAATATATGCTTGAAGGTTGCCTTGTAGTTCAGGTCAATGGATGAGGAGATGGATTGGCTGTTGAAACCTGGGTTGAGGATATTAATGTGGGGGTTGCCCTCAAACTTGGATTCAGCAGCAGGTTGTCTAGCTAAGAGGAGTTGTTGCTTTCCTCTAGGATATCCAAGGTAGAGCTGTTCTGTCCACTAATATCTCTAGCTGTGGAGGCAGCAACTCCAAATTTGTTAATTTTAATTTGTTGCACCAATAAGGTGCCAGCTATCCCGTTGAGGCAAGTGGTCAGGAAAGTGTCCTGGGTAACCAAGGGGATGACCTGTCCATTCATTGTCTTGGTAAAGCAGGAGAGGTTTTGTACCTCTTTTTCCAATATTTCCTGCCTATCAGCAACATCATTTGTTACTTCTGTAAGATGATCCAGGGCAAGGGTGCAGTTGACCTGGGGTTGGCCTTCTAAACCAAGGCAGCAATCATGATTGCCCTGAGCAGGAGTATTAACAATGTTGAAACCGCAGGCTCAACCCGCCAGCAAGGTTCCAACCAAGCAAGTTTGTGACCTGCTATCCAATTATCCGGTCACCCAAAGCCAGACTAGGAAGTCAACTTGAATTGCCAAATCCAACAACATGAACAGATGATGATCCTTCAAAGTGGATACCTCAATTTGGCGCTTGACTCATTACCAAGATCAAGCCACCCCCTTCTTCCATCCAGCCATGTGATCACCAATCTTGTTCCTACTATCCTTGATTCACATGAACTATATAATCACTATCTCCCAATAAAGATTATTATCTAATTTATAAAAAAAATTCCCCGTGTAACTCTGCTAAAATAGCACAGTTACAACATTGGTAGCACAGGTAGGTTCTCCTTCCTATATTATCTTGAAAAATTCTGCCTGTTGCCTGCACATGCTGCGGCAACAAATCCTCAACAGAATCATGTCTGGCCTCTTGCCTGACTGGACTCTGTACACCCCTGGTACCGCCATACCTGATGGTGACATCCTCTACCAAAACATGGTGATCCCGCTACCCACCTTTAATGCCATGTCTGTGCAAGGGTTCTTTCAGACGCCCTCCTTGATGCTGCAACCAGCTGACAAAACCACCATGCCCGCCTATGTAGCACAAAGGCTTCACAGCGCCGCCTTGGAGCCCTTTGCTGGGGCCAACAACAACAATGCCGCCACATGGATCCAGTCTGCCCAAAGCAAGCTGGCTCAGATGAAATGCCCACAGCAATTCTGGATTGCAGAGATTTCCATTCTCCTGACCCATGACGGTGGCACATGGTGCAACAAGTGGCATGAAGAGCACACTGACAAGAACTGGGTACCTTTAAGCAAGATTTCCTGGCAAGGTTTGTGCTTAAGGATACAGCACTCATGATCATATCCCAAGTAAAGAACCTGACCCAGACAGGCACTGTTAAAGAACTCACCCACACCTAAATAGAAACTCCGTCTCTGTGCCCCATCCAACATGGCCTTTGACACCCCAGCTACACACCTCATGTACTACAACGCCTTAAGTCACACGTGATGAGGCATGTGAACCTGGATCAAGTGACCAACCTGCAAAGCCTGTACTGTGAAGCAGAAAAAGCGGAACAAACATCCAACACTCTACACAAGGCAGTGACAGGTAAACAAGAAAGGCCCAAGGACTCCCATCCAAGCAGGCGCTCTACTCAACCACCTCCTGGAGGCAACAGAAACAACACCAACCACAAACCCATGGGTTCAAATGGGCATGGGAATGGAAACAATGGTCAGTCAAATTACACTCACTTCCATGTCACCGCCACCCAAGGCAACCAAGATGAGGGAAAAGCCCAGGGAGAGCACTAAGCAAGCCAAGCTCTCCCCACGCAACTCCTGACTTGCCCAATGACAAATACTGACCCAAGGACGTAGACCAATGTCCAATGATCCAAGTGTCCTCAGAGGACCTGGTACTATACACCATTGCCAGAAATCCCAATAAATTGATGTCCTATCATTTCTGTTTTTGCAGTTACACAGGCTCAGCACTCCTGGACTCAGGCGCAGACCAAACCTTAGTTAACAGTAGCTTTGTGGATAAATTCAAGCTGGCCACTAATCCTTTGCGGATTAAAAACATGGTCCTGGCTGATGAACACCACATTGCCGTGACAAAGGAAACTGCCCCCTTCTCTGTCATGCTTGAGAACCTCCACTCCACCATCCAAGGTCCTGTCAGTGACTTCCCTAAATTTGAGATTGTACTGGGACTAGACTGGTTATGGAAAAACAACCCCCACATGGATTGGGCGACCTCAGTGTTGACCATCAAGCGTGAAGGCGTCAACCACCAGATCTACCCCAACTCTGTGGACCAACTACTACGTGACCACGTCTTTGTACGCATCACTGAGACTTTGGACAGGAGGAAAACCTAAAGCATTTGACTGGGATTCCTGTCAGTATGAAATCATACAATTCAAGAACTACCAGGATACCTACACGCCTCAAGACCGCAACATTGTGGCCCGCCATCCAGAAATCTTTAAGGAAGTGTTACCTGGGCTACCCCCTGAGAAGCACATTCAACACTCTATCCAACTCAAGGGGGCTGTACCCAAGGCACGCCCCATCTACAGACTGACCCAAACAAGGACAATGCCCTGTGCGCCTATCTCAAGGAGGCACTAGAAAAAGGACTTATCCGCCCCTCACAGTCTCCCTTTGGGGCTGCTGTATTCTTTGTGGCTAAAAAGGACAGTACCTTGTGCCTGGTCACAGACTACCGCGCTTTAAAAGAAGTCACCATTAAGAATTGTTACCCACTGCCACTGATTGACATCCTTTTTGACGCCTTGGGAGGAGTCACCGTTTTCTCCAAGATTATTCTAACAGCAGGCTACAATCAGATTTGTATCAAGGAGGAAGACATCCCCAAGACAGCCTTCTGCACTAAGTATGGTTCCTTTGAATATGTGGTACTCAACTTTGGCATGATCAATGCCCCATCCACTTTTGTAACCTTCATGAACAAAGTATTTGCGCCACACATAGGCAAACATGCCCTAGTGTACCTGGACAATATTATTGTCTACAGCCCCTCAGTGAAACAGCACCACAAAGACCTGGAGGAAGTCTTTGCAACCTTGGCACAACACAAACTGTTGGCCAAACCTCCAAATGCCAGTTCTTCTGGGAGCAACTACCCTTCTTGGAACACATAGTCTCAAAAGACGGCATCAAACCCAACAGTCAAAAGATATAAGCCATCTGCAAGATGCCACCTCCCAAGGACAAGTCAGAACTACACACCTTCTTGAGAATGGTGGCCTATGTACAACACTTCATACCCAACTGTGGCGTCTTGACTGCCCCCTTATCCGCCATAACAGGCACTAAATCTAAGTTTGTATGGACCCCCCAACGTGACCTCTGTTTTAGACGCCTCAAAGAAAAGCTCACAACACCTCCCATCTTATAATACCCCAAGCAAGACGGGGAATACCAAATGGAAACCAATGCCTCAGATGCATCCATTGGGGGAGTACTACAAATTAAGAATAGTGATGGTGACTTCCTGCCCATAGCCTACAAATTGCTCAAACTGACAGATAGCAAGTGTCAATACCCTATCCACAACAAGGAGCTGCTGGCCATTGTACACTGCCTAGTCAAATGGGCTGTTACCTAGAACAGCAGAAAGAATTCACAGCACTAACCAATCACAAGTTGCTCATCTATTTCAAGATGCAAGCAAACCTGTTACACCACCAAGCGCAGTGGATGGAAATATTAGAAAGGTTTAACATGCTCATCTAATGTAAGCCCGGGGCTGAGCTTGCCATGGCAGATGCCCTGTCCTGCATGTATGTCTGTGCTTTGAGAGGAGAGAATGGGCTAAACCCAGACTGGCCTCTCCTAGTGCTACGTATAAAAGACAAAGGATTCCTTGCAGGCACAACCAACAATCACCATAGAAACGGTCATCAAGAATTAACATCTCTTTGCTGACGTATACAGGACTCTCCACAGAAAAATGACGGATGGCACAACCATTCCCTACATTCCCACACATCAGCGAGTTGACACCATTTTTTGCTATCATAGATATCTCAGATATACTAAGAGCCAGAATCTATACAAGTTCCTAAAGAATAAAGCCTGGTGGCCAACCTTATACTGCAATGTCCAGGAAGTATTAGAACAGTGCAAGGTTTGCAAAAAGTTTGCTAAAAGCAAAACCCCGCCTAAGTCTGTACTCCCCATTCAGACCCAACTACTGTTCAAAGTATGGGCTCTTGACATTGTGGGCCTCATGCCAGGAAAGCACAACAATAAAAAATACATCATCACAGCCATTGACTTTGTAACAAGGTGGCCAGTAGCCCAAGCGGTGAAGGCACACACCGGCAACAACGTACAACAATTTATTAGCAAAGAAATAATCAGCAGGTTTGGAAAGCCAGAACTCCTGATAACCAATGGAGGCAAAGAATTGACCTTCAAAGACACCAATGTTCCTCACCAAGAATGGGGTCAAACACACTATCACAACACCATACCACCCACAGGCTAATGAACGCGTAGAGCAGCTTAATGGCAGCCTTGTGCAAGCCTTAGTCAAACTCACTTCTGGGAGACCTGAAGATTGGCATAAGCAGCTACCAACTGCATTACTTGTGTGCTAAACCCAAGTGAACAGATCCACTTGGAAAAGCCTATTTGAACTGGTATACAGCACACAGCCAAATATCATTCAAGCATTGACAGGACCTAAGTTAGAAATTCCAAGTCAAGTCCCCCTTGCTCCAATCCTCAAGTAGTAGAGGCCAACAACAAGCAAGCAGCCAAAGAAAAGGAACACCCACAAAAGATATTTGTTCCCATCTGCAATAGACATGAAGTCGGGGACAAAGTTTGGGTCATGAATGTTGACAAGAGCAAATTAAAACCCAAGAAATTAGAGCCAGCAATCATTTGAAGGTAAACAACAATAGCACTTACCTGTGCAAGGGCTTGGGAAACGCAAGCAAGACAAGACCTTACACCACAATTGCCTACAACCCTGCAAAGCAAGACAGAAACAACAAGAAACCGCCCTGCCTGCCACCATACAACAACTAATTCAATACGGTGCCCAGGCCCCTGACAACCTGCCCCCAGAGGAGGCCAACCTTCAGCCTGGGGGGGTGTCAAAACTGCAGGCTTGACCTGCCAGCAAGGTCCAACCAAGCGGGTTTGTGACCTGCTATCCAATTATCTGGTTATCCAAAGCCAGACTAGAAAGTCAACTTGAATTACCAAATCCAACAACATGAACAGATGATGATCTTTCACGGTGGATACCTCAATTTGGCGCTTGACTCATTATCAGGATCAAGCCACCCCCTTCTTCCATCCAGTCGTGTGATCACCATTCTTGCTCCTACTATCCTTGATTTACATGAACTATATAATCACTATCTCCCAATAAAGATTATTATCTAGTTTCTAAATATTTTTCCCCATGTAACTCTGCTAAAACAGCACAGTTACGACAACAACTTCAGTTTCTTCTTCACCTTCAGACTCAGAGGACAAGTCTTCAGGATTAGAGAGGCATTGTATTAAGTACTCAATATCTCCTCACAAAGTAGCTAATTGGTCAGTGAGCAAAGCTATGTGAGGGTCAGGCATAGGTTTAACTGGAGGGGGGTTCTAAACAGAAGATTGACGCCAAGTTGTAGCCTTGAGCTCAGCTATTGCTTCCCATACCTTGGCTTCAAAGTCAGATGGGACCTCAACAGGAGGAGTAGGAAGAGTCAACTCAATAGAGGCTACTCTATCATCCACATAATTTTGTACTTGATATAGAGTGTTGCCTAGTGCAGCCTTATCTAGACCATATTGATGCTGCAGATGGCAACCCCAAGTATCAACATGAGTTCCAATCAGTTTGAGCTGAGAATTAATAAGTTCTTAAAATTGGTTAAGTTCACTAACCAGAGTCTCAAAGTCCTGGCAATGCTTTAGCAGAGAGGCCTCAATTTGCCCACGCCATGTTGCTTTATGCTCATCCAATTTGCATAGTTGATCCTTGATGTATCCAGGGAGCAAGGAACAAAAGGAATTTAGTGAGGCAATCAAGTACTTCTGAGAGGCCAGAAAGTTGCGCTGGTTATTGGAAATACACTCAAAGAGACTGTGGAACCATTCTTGATATGCCATATTCTGAGCATGGCTGTTTGAGACAGGGGTGGCTACAGCATTTAAAAGCTTGTTCTGGGATCCTAATGCAAGTTGATGGTGAACCAGGGCGGGTTGGATGAACTGGTTGACTAACACACAAATTGTATCCATGGACTCCATCAGCGCAGGGGGAGATCAAAGTCCAAGAGGAAGGAATACAGGTCTTCTGAAGCATACCCAGGACAGAGACCAGGGATAATATGCATTGCCACAGTGCCAGAGTGGAGTAGGGAGCAGGCAGCAGTACAAGATTGCTTGTAGTTGAGAGAGAAAGCTGGAAGGGGGCCCACACGGGCCCGGGGGACAGAACCAGTACCATGGGAGTTGATGGAGAATTGGTGATGTCTTCTTCTGGAGGAGGACTAGAAACTTTAGGCTGTTTGGGTACTTTGGAAACAAAGGGAGAAGGACCAGAGAATACACGTGAGAACAGGGTAACCAAGGGGCTTGTAGCCCTGTAGTGAGCATCATTTTGTTGTGTTTGGCTCCTGGGGACAACATCCAGTAGGAAATGGCAGGGAATCTTTATAACAAAAGATTTGAAGTTTGAAGCTAGCCTTGGGTTAGCCTTCAGGGCAAAATTAAGGGCATTTACCTTAATTTCCTGGAATAAAAGATATGAAATTCCTTTTGGCAAAAAGGAAAGGAAAAAGCTTGAAGAATATTAAAGCCAACACAAATGTGGATAAACTTGTCTTTATTAGGATAAAAGATTCTACTTAAATAGTAGACAAGGGTCAATTATCACTCATTAGGTAGAAAGAGTGGCAGAAGGGGTCACATTGAGATGAGGTCATACCAGGATCATTCACCGACAGGTATGGTAATCCAAAATGGGTGGATATTGAACAAGTCCTGTTTGCAGAAGGCAAGGAATTTCCAAAATTGAAAGCAAAACCAATTAAATCTTTGCACATATCAATATTCAAAGGCCATATCAAAATGGCATTAATGGCGCAATTCACAAAAAAATGAAGTATTCAAAGCATTATCAAATAAAGTTGGGACACAGTCCTTGTGAATATGATTAAACCTTTATTTATTTTGTTTGCCAAGGCATGGGGGGCGGATACAAGTTGAGAGCCCTCTGGAACCATCTTTAAATTCAGCCAAACATCCTACATCAACAGATTAGTTCAAATATACAATAAATTATTCATGTTCTCTGAAAAATATACCTTGCAAAGGATTCACGTTGCAGTATACCTAGGAATCCTACTACATTGCATATTAAAAAAATAACATTAAAAAATTTAAAAATGTACCTATACAACTTGATATATGCCAATTAGCACTAGAACACCAGAAGACACCACTGGGGTATAAGACAGTCAAGCACGTCCTGTATGGCTCCTTTGCACTGGCATTGCTGTATGGGTTTTATGTGCCTCACAAAAAAAACCTGTTAATTGATTGCTTACCTGACTCCCTTTTATTAAGCGTTTGGCAACCACTGGGGTGCAGGGCGCCACGCCTCTTGCAATTGCATCCAGGATTATCCACCACATACAGAAGAGTATGTGGATTCAATTAGACACTCTAGCTGAAAATTTGATTTCAGGGTATAATTCATTGGAATAATTGCATTCCCTTTGCAATTTGCACCTCCCTAATAAATTGTCTTCCCTTGCAAATTAAATTATATATTTTTTAATTTTTATTTTAAATTTAAATATTAAAATTTAATATTTAAGTTATGATATTATTATAATATTTAAATTATAATATTTAAATTACAATATTTTAATTTTAATATTTAAATTATAATAGCAATATATGTAAATATATTTAAGACAGTAGTTATAGTAAGCAAATACATGAAATAATAAAATATGATTTAAAATGTGTTTATCTACTAGCTTGTCGAGTACGGGTTCATTTATTACATAGTTAAACAACAAGAACTGAATTTATCCACATCAAGTGGCCTGCTCCAAATATGTGCTAAACAAGTGTTTGTTTAGAACTTGAATTACTTTTCCCTTGTAATATTATTAGATACATATTTTTATGCTTGACCTGCATCATAAGGATTAATTAGTAAGAGATACATGAAATTCATTGGTTTTCATCCTGTGTGACTATAGTGGCAGTGAAACAATAAGGATCAGATGATGACAAGCAAGGACCAATTTGTGGCTTAAAAAAAGCCAAAGTACTGTAAATTCAGAACTTTAATGTAAAAATGTGGTATTGTAAAATCATTGGTCCAAATTTCAAATCACTTTTGCGGGATAGCCTTTTTTAATAAAATTGAATTCTTTGTACTTTTATTTGGGTTTTTAAAAATGCGGGAACTCATAGACACTTTGCAAAGTTCAAATTGGACTGCATATTTCCAATGGACAAAATGAATTAACTGGAATCAGATTTGAAATGTTCAAATCCATCAACCATTTTCATTAAGTTTACTATGTTTTTTGAAATTGTGGGATTGTCAAATCCAAGAACCAAATTTCAAATCTCTTTTGAATGCCACTAGTAAACTCAGATATTAATTGCAGGAACTGGAATCCAAATTGAATGTACAGTAAGCACACTAGGAAACACCAACCCAAATAAAGAAGCTCCACTCTGGATAAAATCAAATGAAAAATTCAATCTCAACAACAATGTTTAGACATAAAAAGTGACTAAACTTTAAAATTATCCAAACCTGGAAAGTATACAATATTATACACTTCAAATCACAAATATAGAAACTCTGCTACTATTCAAGGCTAAATCAAGAGAAAATAACTACTTACAACTAAACCAATAAATCCAAATAAATACATATTTAATCTAAAATATATTTTTTATTTTTTTATGGACTGTCAATCACATTCCCAGCCTGCTCCTGCACCAGCCTGCAGGGCAGCCTGTCCACAAGGGCGTCCCAGAGGGTCCAAGAACAGACCCAAACCCAACCTGATAGGAGTCATTCCAATACACAGGCCTCCCAAGGTGTCATTGCCAGCCAACCACCTCCTGAGTCCCAGGCCCAATCAACCAGCTTGAATCCCAGGCAGAAGCCACTCTCAAGGACTGCTACCAAAGTCTACTACACCAGGGTCACTGGGAACACTGAGGTTACTTACACCTCCACTGTGTACCCAGTCATCACCTGGACCCACACTCTTGATCCAAGAGTTGCCACTTTATGCCCTGTGTCTTTGATACATCATATGAGCCATTGGCCACCACTGAAGAGCCATCTGCACCTGTATTATATATCACCATTGACGGCGCCAGCGCAACCAAGTGTGATTGACCTTATATAAAAAGATCCCCATCTCCTGTGTTGAGCCTGTTTCAGGAATATTCCTGACATAAACCAAATACTGAATGAAAGGAAAAGTTGGGGAAAGATAGCTGAAACCCCAATTTAAGGGGCAAAATTTGATAAGGAATTTCCTCCCTTATTAGGGGAAAATAAAAATAAATTTGAGAAAACCTGGATCTTAGTGGGCGCTGGACTAATTTTACATCCAGGCAGGCATCCACTGTCACTGCGCAGATGCCCACAACGCTTGCCAGCACCTAGCCAGCCACCCGCAAGCCCCTTGCCCGCTTGCTTGCCTCCTGCCAGCCCCCCAGCTGCCTGCCCCCAGCTCGCCTGCTTGCTCCCTGGGCCCCAGCCAGCCAGCTGCCTGCCATCCACCTGGGCCCCAGGGCCCACCCTTCAACCAATCAGAAATTCCCCTGGAGTACAGCCAATCAAATAATTCCCTAAAAACAGTGAGAAATTCAGAAACCAAAATTTCCCCTTCAGAAGAGGGAAGGAATAATGATTCAGAATTTAAAAATAAGTTTGCCATCAACCAATTAGGTGCTAAGTTACAGGCCACATGGGCAAGGCCAAACTCTATCCAAAACAATGTTCTTGACACCAAAATAGCTTCTGAAAAGAAATTGACTCACATCCCTCACCTAGCACCAGGGCAACATAAAATTATTGGTTCACCTCAGGAACTTTCCAACCAGCCACAGATAGCAGGAGAACAGAAATTTGACCATCTTCCCAAGTCCCAATTGCTATCCCTACCTTCCAAACTTCTGGGATTTCCCATCCCCTGTTTTTCCCCTCCCAATTGCAAAACTTTGTACAGGGGAAAGGACTATAAATAAAGGATACTACCTCAGTAATAGCTTGTGCTATTATTGAGATTAATACCCTCAATAAAAGTGAAATTCAACTTACAACTTAAGTCAACTTACCAATTGGCCCCAGCCAACCTCCCTCCAATCTAAGGAAAATGAACCATCTCATCTTCACAGCTGTGCTCAAAGCTTGCCTTGGGATTGGAGGCTACCAACAGGGGTCAGAGTTCTTTGGGCCCTCCCCAGATGGACTAGGTCATGACCCTCACTACAATCCTGGTCAACTGAACTCCTCCCAGAATGAACCCTGGCCTCCCCTGGTGTCTCCACATTCTACACTCTCTATTGCAATGTACACCTCCATGTACTACATCTTAATCTACTTTGCCGGGAGCCTTGGAAGATACAATGTACACGCAAAGGTCTTTGCTGGTTGATGACTGTATATCCCATTGTTACCGCCTTGACTGGATTTCAGTTTGCCAACATGTTGCCATAAATACTG
Source organism: Entomophthora muscae (assembly GCA_014839935.2). NCBI lineage: Eukaryota > Fungi > Entomophthoromycota > Entomophthoromycetes > Entomophthorales > Entomophthoraceae > Entomophthora > Entomophthora muscae. The sequence goes on from QTSX02007200.1 coordinate 182,921, forward strand.
CAAGTGGTACCCACAGTTTTAGGGTATTACTGCCTGCCAGCAAGGATGCCATGGTACCTGTCAAGGGCCAGCATCAGTTGACAGATAATGAGCGTGAAGCTCTCCTCAACTGCTTGAACAGGGGAATGGCAGTCTGGGATAATGCGTCCTGATTTGGTGTCACAGCCAGATATATTGGTGACATCAAAAAAAGGTATGGCAACACTGGAAAAATTTCCAAATCCACCAAGGCTAAGTGGCAGCCCAAACTCCTTCAGCCCATTCATTTTGAGGCAATAAAACATTGGGTGACCAAGGATTGCCACCTGGACTCACTTGCTGTCCAATCAATTCTCACCACAGAGTTTGGGCTTTCTGTCTCCAAAACCCTTATATACAAAACAATGGTCAAACTAGCTTCTCTTGGAAGGTCCTCAGAGTTTCTCTGTACAATAGGAACAACAAGAAAACAATCAAAGAGATCTGCATTTATGCCAAGACTTATCTGGCCCTTAAGGAGACTGGCAATGTCCAGTTCTTCTACATTGACAAATTGTTGTTTTCCTCCTCACTCAGGTCTAGGAACAGGTGGGTTGAGAGGGGGTCCAAGGACAGCATAGCCCATTGTGCAGCTGTCTATTCCCAGACCTATTCAATGGTTGCGCTTCTTGGTCCTTGCAGGTTGGACCAATACCAAATGATCAAGGGTTCCCACAATAGCAGGACTTTTCTTGATTTTCTCCAAGATGTCAAGGAGTACCTCCAAATTAATTACAGCGGCACAATCAACGTTGTTGTGTTGGATAATGTTGGGATCCACAAAGTGGATCTGGTTGTGTCTGAGTTCCCGCCTATCAACAAGAATAGCCACTCCTCCAGCTGCCGCCTTGCTGATTGTTCAATGAGACTTCTCTTCCTCCCGTCATATTCCTCATTCCTGAATCCAATCAAGGAGGTGTTTGGGTGGATCAAGAATAAGGTGAAACAAGGCCTTCTGCAGGACACCGAGGACCTATTCAATATTCTTGAGGCAAGCCAATTTGCAATGCCACCCAATGTGGTGGCGGCTTTTTACAAGCACTTGGAATCCTTCCTCACCAAATCTCTTATCTCTGAGCCAATCAGATAAATGGGTGCTCTAGATATCAATTGTTTTAGTTTTATTTATTTTGTTTTTATTAGGACACAAAAATTGTTATTTATATGGAATGATGTGCTGTTGAATTGTATTATAGACATATAAGAATACATACAAAAGGTAAGTAAAATTAATTATTCTAAATATAAATAATGTAATTTTTTGTAATCCACCAAATAGTTTATTGACTGCAGAGTTAACAAATAAAAAAATTAAAAAAGATAGAATTAGATTAATTTTATTTAAACAATTGTGAAATCCTTTTTGGTACTTTGGCTTTTTTCAAGCCACAAATCAGACCTCATAAGTCATCATCTGATCCTTATTGTTTCAGTGCCACTATAGTCACACAGGATGAAAACCAATGATTTTCATGTATCTCTTACTAATTAGTACTTATGACATGGGTCAAGCATATCATTATATTTATCAAATCATATAACAAGGGAAAGAAGTTGAGTTCTAAACAATCACTTGTTTAGAACATTAGTGGAGCAGGCCGTCTGTTGCAGATAAAATCAGTTCCTGATGTTTAACTATGTAATAAAGGAACCCTTACTCAATGAGCAAGCAAATATAAACATTTTTAATTCTTTTTTATTATTTGACGTGCTTGCAAATATAACTAAAGTCTTAAAATATTTAGATATATTACTATTATAATTGAACTATTAAATTTTAAATATTTAATTTTAAATATTAAAGAATTAATATTCAAATTTTAATTTTAATATTTAAATTGTAATATTAAATTTGAATATTAATTCTTTAATATTTAAATTTGAATAAAAAAATAAAAAAGTTAATTTGCAAAGAATAAAATTTATTAGGGATATGCAACTTGCAAATGGAATGTGATTATTCTGGGGAATTATACCCCAAAATCAAATTTTTGGCTAAAGCGTCTAACTGAATCCACACACTCTTCTGTACGTGGTGGACAACCCTGGATGTGATTGCTAGAGGCGTGGCGCCCTGCACCCCAGTGGTTGCCAAACGCTTGATAAAAGGGAGGCGGGTAAGAAAATCAATTAGTAGATTCTTTTTGAAAGGCATGTAGTACCCATAAAATGATGCCATTGCAAAGAAGTTATACAGGACGTGCTCAACTGTCCTATACCCCTGTGGTGTCCTCTAGCGTTCTAGTGCTAATTAGCATATATTGAATTGTATAGGTACATCTTCCAACTTTTTTATGTTTTTTTTAATATGCAGTGCAACAGTATTCCTAGGTATACAGCAACATGAATTCTTAGCAAGGTATATTTTTTGGAGAACATGCATAATTTTTTATATACCTGAGCTAATATGTTTATATAGGATGTATTGCTGAATTTGAAGATGGTTCCAGAGGGTGCCTGACTTGTATCTGCCCCCATGCCTTGGCAAACAAAATAAATAAAGGCTTAAAATTATTCACAAGGACTGTGTCCCCAACTTTAATTGATAATGCTTTGATTAATTCATTAAAAATTTCAGTTTTTAGATATTCATTTCCTATTTGAAAATTGGTTTTAAGTTTTTTATATTTTTTGATGTTTGCAAATGGGAATTGTTGAATGATTTCATAGATATATTCATCAAAGTTTAATTTGATATCTCCGCAAATTTCATTCATCTCTTTGAAGTTGATATTTGCTCCTATTTTGTATGCTTCCCTAATCCACGTCAAGCACCCCACAGGTGGTAAATATTTCTTAGCTCTAGCTTTGATATTTGAAAAATTATTCATATTCATTTGAATTTTTTATTTATTTAATTTTTATTTATTTGCTTTAAAGGGGCTACCAGTGATTGTTAACCCCCGTAAAACCAACTTGGCGTAAAAGCCACCACTTCCGCAACCAAGTCCCCATCCCTAGTTATAACTAAAGTAAATATACAGTAGTTTTAAAAGCTATGGCAACAAGCAAAAACAATTCAGATTTAAACTAAATGAACTCAGCTTTAAACAAAATTGAAATGAATCCAAATCTATTGTAAATCAATATAAATTTGTTTAAATCTGAGTTCATTTTGTTTAAATCTGAGTTCATTTTGTTTAAATCTGAATTGTTTTTGCTTGTTGCTATAGCTTTTAAAACTACTGTAAGTAAAACATAAAAAATACTTACTAATTGTTTCCCCTGTGGTCCCCTCAGCCACAGGCGCTTCTTTGAAAAACTGCATGAGTGTTGGCTGCTCTTCATTTGTTTTTCTGGGCTTGATCTTTCTTATTTTCTGTGCTACTTGTATTTCCATCTTATTTTTGTTTGTTGAATTTTTATTGTTTCTTGAGGCGCTTCTGCTTCTTGAATGTGCTTTGTTTTCATCTATTTCCATTTGATTAGTTTCCTCTTCATTTGTGTTGATTTCATTTGAAATTTCATTTCCTTCAATTAGTTTGATTGTTTGAGTATTCTTTCTATTAGTTTTTGCAAAAATTCCCACAAGTTGTAACTTTCACTTTTGAAATCTAACTGCTTGAGTATTTCCTTTTGAATATTTAAAAAACTCCTTGTATTCTTTGTTAACCATTGTTCCCAGGCTATTTCTTGCAGTTTTGTTTTCTGGACCAAGGCCCTTCCTTCATTTCCCAGCTGATTTACCACAATTTCCCTTGTGTTATGTTCAAGCTTGACCACCTTTTAGAGAGATGACTCTAATTTGCTGATAAGGCTGAAGTTTTTTGACATTTTGTTTGAATTAAATCAAAAAACTGGTTTTTATAGTACTATCTTCAACACAAATATTTTTCATTGTTATTTATAAATTAAAGACCATAAATGTAAAGTTATATTTGTATATTGCAATTAGACATCAACTATTGATATTTAGATATTGTGTGTACACTCTCAATGAAATTTGTTTAATAAAATTCATTGTAAATTTGGTCTTTTTCATTGTGATTTATTGAAATGGACTGTGTTTATATTAGAGAGCTATTAACATTTAGTACAAATATTGATACATAGTGCATTTTACAGCCTGTATATTTACCTATTGGTAATAATTCTGTATTTTTTCAGTCAGAATTTGCAAGGTAATAATAATGTAATGGATTAATAAATTACTGTTTATTACCATTAATTGGCTGATTTTCTTTGCTGTGGCAATTGTGCATTTTCTGATATTTACACACTGGTTTCAAATTGGTTGGCTTCACATCCAATCACAAAGGCAATAGAAAATCAAGTTGTCACCCCAAGACTGGATGTGGTTGGAGTGGCAACTTGATTTCCTATTGCCTGTGTGATTGGATGTGAAGCCAACCAATTGGAAACTAGTATGTATCTATCATAAAATTCACTATTGCCACAGCAAAGAAAAGCAGCCAATTAATGACAATAAACAGTAATTTATTAATCCATAACATTATTTTTACCTTGCAAATTCTGACTGAAAAAATACAGAATTATTACCAATAGGTAAATATACAGGCTGTAAAATGCACTATGTATCAATATTTGTACTAAATGTTAATAGCTCTCTAATATAAACACAGTCCATTTCAATAAATCACATTGAAAAAGGCCAAGTTTACAATGAATTTTATTAAACAAATTTCATTGAGAGTGTACACAAAATATCTAAATATCAGTAGTTGATGTCTAATTGCAATATACTAATATAACTTTACATTTATGGTCTTTAATTTATTAATAATGATAAAAAAATATTCATGCAAATAATTATATGTTACTGTATCAGATGTATACCATTTTATTAATTATATGGAATGACAATAATATAAAAAATATATTATTGATTATGAATTGGAAGAAATAATATCAACTTTAATTAGTTGTCACAAAGAAAATATTTATTTTACTAATCAAAGGACAAGAAGGGGAGGGACTGGGCGGAATGAAAATTGCCTTCATCTGCGCCTGTAAAAGGGACGGCAACAGAGATAGTGGGGGGGATGGGAGGTGGTTTGGGAAACAGGGTTGGAAGCGGATGGCTTGATGGGGGTGGGGAGGCAGGGTAGGTTGACTGAGAAGGGGCGGCAAGAGCTGATTGCTTCAATTGCTTGAATTCTTTTTCCCTTACATATGCAGGCTTGACAAAACAGATGGATGGGCAAGAGGGGAGGCAGGAGTCCTTTATGAACTTATCACTGTCACTTGTAAAGAAAATTACAAGATCTGATAGGTCCTGGACAAACATAGAAGGAAAAAGCTCATAAACCTTATCAATTTGGGTGCACAGTTTGTTGTAGGTGGCAGGCTTTAAGCGCCTGAGCGCGGAACCAAAATTGTAAAGACATACATCTACAAGATGCATGTTGGAGTGATTGATGGGGTAGGACCAACAGGTGTGCCCAGCAGCCCTGATTTCTTTGGTTGGCCATTCCCACTGCTCCATCTCAGCACTCAGTACAACTGTGTACAATTTTTGCTTTGTGGCCCACTCATCCAGCATGGCCTTGAGCTCTGTCTGGTAGGCATACCCATCTGCAGTGTTCAATATTGCTGAGTAATAATTGACGCCCAATGGGAAAACAGCCAATAAACCCCCAACAAAATGATACAAGATTGGGCTGCGCTTGTACACGTCAGACTGGATACGCTTTTCTCCAAAGTCTTGAATACTTGCCAAAATCTTGGCATATGACAGGAATATTATGTCATTAAAGGCCCTCATTGTCTTCCCTTTGATAAAATTGATGATGGTTGAATTGTATGGGTTGGTATCCACCAAACTGGGGCCACCAAGAACCTGATTGGATGGTATTCTGGTGGTGCCGTAAAGCTAGCAGCAAAGTGTTGCTATTTTCTTTTAACAGTTAGTCAGGGACCTAATTCTTATTACTATACCTGTTGATGGTATAGTGGCAGCCTGTAAAAGGAGGAAGAATATAAAGGTGTAAAGACAAAACTGGTGTTTATTATGATTGTATTTCACTTATATAGTGTGAGGCAGGGGAATTGCTACCAGGGGCAGGGAGGCACAGACAGAAGGACTTCCCTAATGGAGGAGAGTGGATTGGCACAGCTGAAAGTCCTGCGCAAGAGAACAACCGGTTTCATGTGGCTTTCCTTAAGGAGGTAGATATAAATAACTTTGTTGTTCTATTATTAATCTCAGAAGTAAAGCCTATGCCTTATGCGCATTTGAAAGGCAAATCAAACACCTGTTTTAGAGGTGTTTTAAACGTCTTTATCCCTAGAAAAAACAGGATTCAATAGTGCAATTGTGGAATTGTTCTGTTGCTTAATCCCTAGGTGGAGACTTAATGTCTAATCCATTCAAGATCTGCAACATTTGGCAACCACATCTCTGTACATCCACAAATTCACAGTTCTCTTATTGGTGAATATTCTGTGGAGTCCCAGCTGGAGACGTACCTGGACCAGGGGCATCTGCGGGTCACACTCCATAATGGTCATCATAAGGGGATGGGCTGTGTCACCTTTGGTCAAAGTACAGGCACCAGTTGGGGTCTTCTTGGTAGGGGGCACAGTTGGCGTGGGCTTGTAGGGTTGCAGCCACAGTGGACTTTGCAAACCCCATTGCGGCTGCAATTTCCCCAAGGGACATAAGCATCCCTTGCTTTTCAACCATTTCAAGAACAATCTCTGGATTGATTAACTTTCTTCTGCATCTTGCAGACTGATTGGCTGGAGGCAGGGTGTTTCTGCCTTGAGAACCAGACAGTGTCATCTGATTGGCTGTTTCTGGATTCTGGCTTCCATTGGTGGCCCCATGGCTCACTTGGTCAATTCTAGATGCCAGTGTTGCTGTATGATTTGGGTTAGCAACTGCCTGTGTGTGATGGGCAAACAGGGCCATGCTTGAGGACATGGGAGAAAGAACACACTTCTGGGTGGTGCTTGCGGAGGGGCCTGCGGGTTGGGAGTGGCCATAAACAGAGGCTTCACTGTTGAGAGACACAGCGTAGCCCTGCATGATTTTTTCAAGGCCAGTGAACAGCTTGTTGACTTGGTTGTTGTTGAAAGAAGACATAATAAATTTTTATTAAAAGACTTAAACTCAAGAAGAGGAATGTATATTTTAGTCAATTTTATTGTTAAACATGTCAATTTTGTGAATAGTAAGATCTAAATTTTAGTCGCACTAAAATGGAATAGGGCAATTTTTGGGAATGCTTGTGCTTTCTAAAAGAATCAACACAAATCCACTCTAGATCTTTTAAAATCCTTTTTGAGACACCCATTTTTTATATTTATTTCAGATTTCTTTCAATTATGATTTGAAACTTGGTTCTTGGATTTGACAATCCTGCAATTTCAGATCCGTTAATTTTTACATGATGTCTATGATTTGTTTGACATACAGGAAATCTCAAATTGTACATAAGAATCTCACATTTCTGATTCATCAATCCCGCATTTGTTTGCTGAGTTTTGTCTTTTATTAGTTGAGTTATCTGCTCAAGGGATTTGAAATTTGCCAATTCAAATAAACCAAAAAAAAGTCAAATTAAATGGTTAATTTTATAAAATATTTTGTTTTTCACTCAGCTGAGTTGCCCGCAAAAGTGATTCAAAATTTGGACCAAGATTTGACAATCCTGCATTTTACGTTCAGGCTCTGAATTTACAGTACCAATAAGGATTCACAATTATGTAAATAAAATTAATCTATTTCTATATTTTTTAATTTTTTTTGTTAGCTCAACATTCAATACAATATTCACTGCATTATAATAAAAATATGTCCTCATATCTAGTATAATTAATTTTACTTAACTTTTGTATGTATTCTTCTATGTCTATAATACAATTCAACATCACATCATTATATATAAATAATAAATTTCAAGTCCTAATAAAAAATAAAATCCAGAGCACCTATTTATCTTATTGGCTTGGAGTTGAAGGCTTTAGGGAGGAAGGATTCCAAGTGCTCATAGAAAGCTGCCGCCACATTGGATGGCATCAAAAATTGGCTGATCTTAAGAATTTGGAAGAGATCCTCAGTGTCCTGGGGGAGGCCTTTCTTCACCTTATTCTTTATCCAACCAAACACCTCCTTGATTGGATTCAGAAATGGAGAATAGGGTAGAAGGAAGAGGAGTCTCATTGGACAATCAGTAAGCTGGTGGCTGGAGGTGTGGCTGTTTTTGTCAATGGGGGGAACTCAGACACAACCAGATCCACTTTGTGGATCCCAACATTATCTAACACAACAACGTTGATTGTGCCGCTGTAATTGATCCAGAGGTATTACTTTACAGCTTGGAAAAAATTGAGAAAAATTCTGCTATTGTGGGAACCCTTGATCATATGATACTGGTCTGACCTGCAAGGACCAGGAAGCGCTATCATGGAATAGGTCTGGGAACAGACAGCTGAACAATGTGCTACACCATCTTTGGACCCCTTCTAAACCACCCACGCCTAGGCCTGAGTGGGGAGAAAAACAACAATTCATCAATTTAGAAGAACTGGAAATTCCCAGTCTCCTTTAGGGCCAGATAAGTCTTGGCATAAATGCTTCAATTTACAATGGTTTTTTCACTGTTTTGATTGTACAGAGAAATCCCTAGTACTTTACAAGAGAAGCTAAGATTGACCATGGTTTTATAAACAAGTGTTTTAGAAACAGAAAGCCCAGACTGTGTGGCCAGCACTGATTTGACAGCAAGCGTGTCCAGGTGACAATTCTTGGCTACCCACTACTTGATTGCATTGATGTGCATGTGTTAAAGTAGTTTTGGCGGCTGCTTAGCCTTGACAGATTCAGATATTTTCCTGGTGTTGCCATGCTTTTTGTTGATATTCTCAATATATCTGGCTGTGACACCAAATTGGGGCACAATATCCCAAACTGCCATTCCCCTGTTCAAGCAGTTGAGGAGAGCTTCACACTCATTATCTGTCAACTGACGCTGGCTTTTGACAGGTACCATGTCATCCTGGCTGGTAGGCTCAACACAGGGGATGGGGACCTTTTTGTAGAAGGTGGGATCACTCTTACTTGCAGTGCAGCTGTCAATTATAGAATAGGAACAGGCACAGATGGTTCCTCAGTTGTGATCAATGGCCAATAGGAGGTGTCAAAAATGCGGGGGCATGAAGTGGCAACTCTTGGATCAAGAGTGTGGGTCCAGGTGATGACTGGGTACACAGTGGAGGTGTAAGTAACCTCAGTGTTCCCAGTGACCCTGGTGTAGTAGACTTTGGTAGCAGTCCTTGAGAGTGGCTTCTGCCTGGGATTCAAGCTGGTTGATTGGGCTTGGGACGTAGGAGGTGATTGGCTGGCAATGACACCTTGGGAGGCCTGTGTATTGGCATGACTCCTATCAGGTTGGGTTTTGGGTCTGTTCTTGGACCCTCTGGGACGCCCTTGTGGACAGGCTGCCCTGCAGGCTGGTGCAGGAGCGGGCTGGGAATGTGATTGACGGTCCATAAAAAAATAAAAAATATATTTTAGATTAAATATGTATTTATTTGGATTTATTGGTTTAGTTGTTAGTAGTTATTTTCTCTTGATTTAGCCTTGAATAGTAGCAGAGTTTCTATATTTGTGATTTGAAGTGTATAATATTGTATACTTTCCAGGTTTGGATAATTTTAAAGTTTAGTCACTTTTTATGTCTAAACATTGTTGTTGAGATTGAATTTTTCATTTGATTTTATCCAGAGTGAAGCTTCTTGATTTGGATTGGTGTTTCCTAGTATGCTTACTGTACATTCAATTTGGATTCCAGTTCCTGCAATTAATATCTGAGTTTACTAGTGGCATTCAAAAGAGATTTGAAATTTGGTTCTTGGATTTGACAATCCCACAATTTCAAAAAACATAGTAAACTTAATGAAAATGGTTGATGGATTTGAACACTTCAAATCTGATTTCAGTTAATTCTTTTTCTCCATTGGAAATATGCAGTCCAACTTGAACTTTGCAAAGTGTCTATGAGTTCTTGCATTTTTAAAAATACAAATAAAAATACAAAGAATTCAATTTAATTAAAAAAGGCTATCCTGCAAAAAGTGATTTGAAATTTGGACCAAGGATTTGACAATACCACATTTTTATGTTCATGTTCTGAATTTACAGTAGCACAGGTGGGTTATCCACACCTACACAACTTAAAGTAAAAATTCCTCTTATAAAAAAGACATAGCAGATGTAAGGTCTCATGGTCTGGGGAAGATGGTTGTAGACTAAAGCTTTTAACCCAGTGATATTTATGTTAGTCAAATACAAAAAGGTGGGCAAAGTCTGCAGTCGCAACTGTACTAAGGCTTCTAAAAGCTTATATGAGGTAAAATAAGGACTAAGGCGGTTTATTAACCCTAAGAAGATAAAATAGAATCCAGTCTTAATGACAGACAATTTGGTCAAAAAGTCAATTTCTAAGTCTGGGAATTGCTCTGCACTAGTGGGAGGATTAAAGCTATCAACAATCAAATTTTGTGTACTACTATAAAAACTACCTAGCTGGTGAAAAAGAATGTCAAAAGGAATCATAGATCTAAGATTTAAAACCTAAACGAAAATTGGAAAGAAACACAAGCCACAAAACCTAACAAGTACCTTTTTGGAGTGCAAGTCAAACAATCTCAACTTAGTGTTGAGACTGGAAAAAACCAAGCCTTTTATTTTGCTTTGTTTATGAGATGCAGAAATTGGGATGGAGAGTTTAACCATTTTTGGTTAATGAAACTCTTAAAAAAAGAGATAGAATACATCAATATTAGAAATTTAACTTATGATGGTTAAATTCAAGGTAAAGGGGACCATAAGGAGAAGAAGACGGTTACAGTGAAGCTCCTAAGGTAAGAGTGAGCAAAAAGTTGGGAAAAACCAGTCCAAAGCTTAAGAAAAGCGTATAGTGAAGGTAAGACTTTTGGAGCCAAACTTCTAATCTTTCTTTTGTAGGTCAGGGTTCAAAACCGGGTGGCAAGAGGTAAGGAAATCCAAAATAGTATTAACCAAACTTTAGATCATAATTAGGCTTAAACAGAGCCAAATTTGAAACTTAAATATGGAAAATGAAAAGTAAAAATAGGGAAATATAAATAAATGGCGGATGAAAATTAAGATAATAATTATAAGCCAATTGAGACAAATAAAATGTAAAGAAACATAATAGCAGCTAAAATGTGAATCCTGACATCAGATGGCACTCCCCACCAGCCGCAGACAACATGAAGAAGGTCAGGATGTCCTCACAATATTCACTATCTTTGAAAATATTATTGTATTAACCAAACAGTACAATTTTCTTGGTACTCAAGGAGTTCTGAACCCACTGCCAGTTCCTGACGCAACCAAAATACCCTATATTGTATTCTAACGCCTATGCTCAGCAGAAATTGGAACGTTCTCAGGACTTCATCAAAAAATACCAACCTCTGGATTAAAAACACCAAAAACAAATTACACAAGTAGGCTATCCCCGCAAACTTTGGGCAAGTAAAATTGCTTTATGTGTTACCAGGGCTGCCTCACGCTTTGTAAGTGAATGGTTCAAGCAGCATCCTGATCATAATGAAGATAATGGCATGTTTAATAATGCCTTCTTTAAAAAATTTGGCATAAAGAACTCTGATTGTCATGAATGACATTTCAATACTTGTATTGAAAACCCAAAAGTTGAACCCCAGTTCCCTGAAGGCAGATTGAACCCCCAGAACAGTCCAGGACCCGCCAATCTGTTAAGTCACAGGCTCTAATTGTTAAATTACTCTGCAACCTGCCAGCCTACTACAGAGGATTCCCTGAATGGTTGACAGATTGCTGCCAAAAACGGTGCAACTGAAGACCCATGCCTACACAGGAGATGTGGTCTGCCTAAAGGAGGTTGGGGAAGGACCTATTACTACCCCTGCCAATAAACCCCAGCTGTTGTCAGTCTCCAGTCCAGAAAAAGTATTGCAATTGACCAGCTCATGTGACATGGTGGACAACAGCAGCAAAACTAAGCATTGCCACTTCTGTTCCCCAGAACCAGTCCAGCCAAAACCCACCAAACTGGTGCCACTGAGGACCCAGACCTACGCAGAAGCCATGGCTTGGGTGGTACCCCCTACTAGCCCTGCCAATGAACACCAACTGTTGCTAGTCCCCAGTCCAGAAATAGGAATGCAATTAGCCCGCACAGGTGACATGGGGAACCAAAGCGGCAAAATTGAGCATTTCCACTTCTGGTTGCCAGAGAGTACCCAACCAGGACCAGATGCTCTCCAGACCCTAAGTCAAGATCCATGCCCCACCAGTAAACCGCCCATGGACCTGAAGCCTGCAAAAAGCAAAAAAGAAAAACCAAATGGTATAAGAATGCTGGCATGTGGTGATGACCACATTGTCATTTTTGATAATGAAGTTTTATGAACCTTTGGTTCAAACAAATCTTACCTTATCTAGTCTTAGTGATCTTCCATCTTAACTCTGTTCAAGTAGACCATCAGGCAACCACCCCTAGAGACCAACCTGCCGACCCTTCCCAGGCACTATACCGTCCCCCAGGCGCCCCCTTTGGACCTGTGCACTTTACCAAATACCCACCCAACCCTGCCTATGTGGAGTAAAACTTGGAGACCATCCTCATTTCAGCCCCTTGGCAAGGAATAGAGAAACTTAATACATAGGACGTGAAGGAAAGTGGTACAAAAGGCTGCCAAGATTGTTCAAAGACAATTACAACTATCTGCCTGCCTATTTTGTTCCCATGACTCCGCCCTTAACCCTGCAACCCAACTGCCCAATTGAGACCCTCACTGCTACAGAGACTACGTCCACTCAACTGTTTGGAGTACTCTATATCACTTTGACAGGAATGGTGGATTCCATGGTCCCTAACTCTGGACCCTGGTCCTTACTTGGGCAATCCATATCTTACATTATCAAGTTAGCACCCATTTTATGGTGGGCTTTACCCGCCGGCTTGGCCCCACCCCATCCCAAGCCACCCAATGCCTCTACCTATGCCTGGCTTCCTAACACTGATGTCATAATCATGATCATGACAGAACTCAGAACCTTTGTAATGACAGGAACTATTGAGGAGTACATTGCAGCCTAAGAGGACATACATGATCAGGCTCCTGACACCATCAACTTTGATTAGGCTGGACCGCAACTGGATTTCTACAATGGCCTCCCCACACACATCAGATGCCAGTTTGACATGAGCTGCTGCAAGAACCTTCAAGACATATTTTTGAAAGGAAAAAAGCTGCACAAAATTCTGACAACCTGCATTTAACCAACTAAAAAAAGAAATTCCTATAGCAAAGAAAGACCCTTGATCTAAAAAGCAGAACAACCAAGCTAACAGCTCCCATTCTTGAGGCAGAAATTGTACTTCCCAAGAAAATCAAATGAACACTGATAATATCACCAAGTAGATAAAAGCCCAGGGGAGTGCTTAGGCAAGGCACCCTCCCCCACTTTGCAAGACTTGTACAGGGACCAAGATGTGGACTCAATTATCATGATCCAAGCACCCTAAAGAAGTCCTATACTTTTTGCTGCTCAAACTGGAAATAAACTCCTTACTTATACTTTCTGCTTTTGCAGATATCAGGGCATAGCACTATTTGACACTGGAGCAGACCAATTCCTTGTTGACAAATATTTTTCCAAACTCATGAAACTACCCACAGTCCAAAGTAATGTCAAAAGGGTCATCATGGCAGATAATAAGAGTACACCGGTCACCAGAGAATCAAACCCCTTCTGTATCCAAATAAGAGACGTGCAAACTACACTCAGTGGCCCCATCATACCAATCCCCAAGTACAATTTTATATTTGGCCTGGACTGGATGAGAAAGACCAAACCTCACATTGACTGGGATAGTGCTACCCTCACCATACAAAGAGGAGAAGTAAATCACCATGTTTATCTAACTCACCTTGATACACTTATGATGGACCATGTATTTGTGAGAATTATTGAAACAGAAGAGGGAAAAAATTTCAGAAAATTTGATTGGAACACCTGCATGTATGAGATTATCCACTTTAAAAATGCAGAGACCTCATGTGAGCAAGATTCAATCCAACAACAGCTAGTCCTATAATTTCCTTCAGTTTTCTAAGAAAATTTACCAGGGCCACTGGGAAATCCAACATGAAATTAACCTCAAAGGGAGTGTGTCAAAAGCACAACCTATCTACCTCCTAACACCACAAGAGTACAACACACTAAAGGCCTACCTAGACAAAGCACTTGAAAAAGAAATCATATGACCTTCAAAATCTCTTTTTGGCACAGCTGTCTTTTTTATAGCAAAGAAAGAAGGAGGACACTGCCTGGTCACAGACTACAGGGTGCTCAACAAGATCAAAATTAAGAACAGGTATCCTCTTCCCCTGATCAATGACCTTTTTGATGCCCTGGGGGGTCCCAAATCTTCACAAAAATTGAGTTGACAGCAGGCTATCACCAAATTTGCGTGAAACCAAAAGATATACCAAAAACAGTCTTCAGAACAAAGTATGGGTCCTTTGAGTGTATTGTCCTTAACTTTGATATGAAAAATGCCCCAAGTACTTTTGTGACCTTTATGAATGAAGTATTCAAGGAACACATTGGAAAAAGAGCAATCATATACCTAGACAACATATTCATATACAGTACAACCGTAGAACAACACTGGAAAGATGCCTTCCTGGTCCTCTGCACCCTTGAAGAAAATCAACTAATTGCAAAACCGTCCAACTGTGAGTTCTTCTCAACCAAACTTCCATTCCTTGGCCATATCATCAGCAAGGATGATCAAACCAGATCCAGACAAGATACACCCTATAACAGAGATGCCAGCCCTAAGGAATAAGAGCAAACTCCGCACTTTCCTTGGAATGGTAGCCTATGTATGCAGGTTCATCCCTGACTGGGGCGCCTTTAATGCTCCCTTATCCACAATCACCAGCAAGACAACCAAATTTGTATGGATACCATTGAGAGATCAGCATTTTTGACAACTAAAAAAATGTATGGTCACCTCCTCCATCTTAAAATATCCAAATTGTGAAAGATATTCAACCTAAAAACTGATGCCTCCAATTGCGTTATGGGAGAAGTAATTCAAATTCAAACTTCAGAAAAGGTTTTCCTTCTTGTAGCATATGAATCAAGAAAGCTGTATGATTGTGAGAAAAGATATCCAATCCATGAAAATGAACTGATAGCTATTGTCCACTGTTTAATGAAGTGATAACGCTATCTGAAAGATGCACATATATTCAAATTGCTAACCAACTACAAGTTATTGGTGTTCTTCAAGACTCAACAACATAAATCTAGACAACAAGCTGAATGAATGAGCATCATACAAAGTTACCCCATGATAATTGAATACAAACCAGGAAAATTAATGCTTACTACATATGTCCTATCAAGGCTATACTGTAAACATCTCCTATGCACTGATGGGGACCCTGATTGGCCCATGTTAATAATGGGAAATCTAAAAGAGGATTTTCCACCTGGTACAATAATGAACATCTAAGAGAAAGTCCCCAAGATCAAACATCTGTTCAAAAACGTATATGGTACTGTAGATTCAGAATATAAAGGTAAAAATTAGGGATTTTCAAATTTTTTTGTGTAAACTCACCAACTTACTAGAATATTTTTTATCATTTTATATAAAAAAGTAAGTTGTTCTGGTATGAAAATCAATCCATTAAGTTGGTGAGTTTACGCAAAAGAATTTGACAATCCCGCAATTTTCCTAACAGGTACTGAATCTATAGTAGTAAATACCTAAATACATGTAATATAAGCCCTTGGAATTATTAGTTGTCAAGGAACAAAGAGATATACAATTCAGAGTGGGTATAGAACTTCTTCATTGTCTCTTCTGGAAGTATATGAGCCCCAGACTGCAGCAAATTAAATTGGGCCTTGGACCCAGTTAGAGGACCACAATTGATAACTTGTTTGAGACACTTGAAGAACTCTTGATTGGCTTAATAATGGAAAATATTCCAGAAGAAATAAGAGGTACATAAGCCCTGTGGCCAATTGCTGTTGCCCTATTTTAAGCCCAGTATTTATTAACAAGAATTCACTCAAATCATCAGACACCTTGTGGAGTCCAACATTATCTAATACAATAGTGTTTATGAACCCTACACTAGTGAATCTGAGGTGTTCCTGGATCAATCAGAGAAATTATAGAAATTTAGCACTATTATGAGATCATTTAATACATTTTAATGCATTTGGATCAAAGAGTGCCACTATAGAATAGGTAGCAACACAGACTGATTAAAACCAAGATACTTCGTTTTTAGCAACTCTGGGGACATAACCATGTGAATTAGACATAGATGAGGCAAACAACAATTTTCAATATAATATAATTTAACTGTCCTTTTGTTTTTGAGATTAGTTTAAGCCTATGAATATGTTTACCAAGGATTGATATTTAAAAACCTTTTTGTTTATAAGAGATACCCTGAGTTTTTTTATGAAAACTGCAGCCCTCTGGCCATGCAACAGAAAAAATATATTAAAGCCTCAATCTCAAAAGTGACATTGGCCATGGACAGTATATTTTCCAGTTCAAGATGACAGTCTTTATTAATCTAATGATGGATGTCCCATTTGTGATCCTTATTAAGCATTGTAGAGAGGTGCTTGAGTTTATCTATTTAGAAAAGTTGGTCAGTGTTGAGATACTAGTATTAAAGGGTTATGGCAAATTTAGGGTCTAATTTGATGATACCTGAGGCCTTTTTGCAGTCCCTGGTGTCCTGTATCAACTTGATAAGGATTATGAGCTATATATTGGGAGCAACCTTTCAAGTTTGTTTCTTGCCCATATAGAAGTCAGGATCCTTTCAGTAAGTGGTACACACAGTGTAGGCATGTTGTTGTAGAAGGCCAGGATCTTCTTTAACACATTTGGTTCCTCTACAGTTCTTTAATATTCTGGCTCTTAATTATTATCTTTGTTGCTATCACTTAAATAAGGCTCATAAATAGTACCAAGTGCTGAATGAACCTTCAGCATCATACTTGTCAGAACAGACTTTTGGTGCTCCTGTCCTGGAAGGGCACCAAGGTGTGTCCAGGATCAAATCCACAGACCAGCTGGATTAGAGTGAGTTTCTTCAAGTGTGTGGGTTCTAATACCAACACATTATACCATTCCTGTAGCACTGCAAACTCCTCTAGTGCTTTTCCTACTAGCATCCCTGCATCAAATTGTTAATCATGATGTCTTCTTGTATATGTTTCTATTTAAGGTGTATACAACTCTTGTAAGAGTGTATTAAACTCACTGCTAAGGAATCATGGTCCTCTTTTTTCAAGTATCAGTTCTCTTTACAGTCTTTTCCATTCCTCCCAGGTGTTTAGCTTCTATAAAACTTTCTAAAGCGCTGTCTGTATTGATCCTCTTTCCTAATGTTTTAGTAAAGGATTTGGGGGAAAGATTCCATGGCCAAAACACTTATAAAAAGTGTATGGGTCATGAAAGCCTTTATTCAACAGAGGGCAGATCCTTTAGAAACCCTTTAAAATGCCACCAGTTTACAGGCCTCTGGGCCAGCTACTACTTGAGAATGTCTTGGAAAGCAACCAGCTTCTTCTTCATTGTTTTTCAGATAGAGCCATTTGAGGTTGAAACCCAAGACATATTAAAAATTAACGTCTTTACAATGGCTGCTTATCTCCCACCTAGACCCTGTCCATTTAAGCACTGTTATATGGCCCCTTGTATTAGGACAGTCCCCTTTTGGATGGTTTTTTAAGAGGCTTAAACTAGTTTATGCTATCATTTGGCTACACTAAAACAAGCTTTTAGACTTAGTCTATTCAATATCAGGACTTTTCCTGATGCTTTTCAATATATTAATTAAACTTTCATATTTTCTATCACTGAAAAGGCATCAGTGAAAAAATCCTCAAACTAAACCAATCCATAAAATTTAATTATTTTCAAATTTTTGAAGTACTTTGCCTGGCTTCATAGTCTTGCTGAGACTCAAATAGGAAACCAATGCTTCGCCAAGAAGCATGTTGAAAATATACATCTTGTGACCTGAACAGCTTCCTGCTTTACCCAGTGTTTCCCTGAATACAAATTTTTTGTTATTCATGGGGAATCACTAAATAACCTGGTTCTCTGTAATTTCTCTAGCATGTCTCTTTGGTTCTGCTTCCCATTTAAGTCAAGGTGAAACAGTTCCCCAAAATGCTTTACCTTTTTCTTCCTTAGCAAATTTCTTTGGAAAAACGTTGAACCACTTTCTTCAAACTTTCCCAAAACTTTATCAAACATATGCTAATAGCCTAGCATCCAGAATATATATTGAGCATATTAATTAGTCCCTATCAGTGTCCTTCATCCAGTCCATCCAGAGCTAGGCACCCCTTAATGCTAACTTCTTCCATTATTCACCCAGTTGATTAAGTTGGGCTTTCAGGAGCAAGGTAACCAACTCCCCTTCCCAGATACCTAAAAATCATCTATTTTAGCATCTTCTTCTCTAGACATCCACCATAATAATGGTTCTGGGCATATCTATGATTGCACAGTAGCAGTAAGGCCTCCTTAAATTATGCATAAACCATAGACAGAAAGTTTCCTCTCTTTGTGGGAAAGGTAACCCAGCTGTATTCACACCCCAGCTGGTATAGGGATTTCAATGCCACCTAGGCATACCCATCCTAGGAGAACCCCATATGTATTATCATCCCAGCTGTTCTAAGGATGCATATACCCCTTGGTATAATCATATGGGGTATTACTATCATTTCAAAGTAATAATAAGGGAAAACTTACTAACACCCCAAAACATATCAAAATAACACCCACTGCAAAGGCTAATTAGATCAATAAAGCAGTAAGCATCCAACTCCCTCAGGCAACTCATCTTTAATTTACTAATCCTAGCCCTTGCCTGTAACACAGCTCTCAACATGGTTCATCACACCTATCAAAACCAACCAGGCCTCAGGCCCATCTGTATTATTGGGCCTGAAAACTCTCTTGAGCCACCCAAAGACCCCCTTGATTGGGGTTAGGGAGGGATAACTGGCAGAGAGAAATAGTAGGCCCACAGGGTCTGAACCCAATCAACTTTCATCAAACAGGACGCTGATGCCAATCACACAGGGTCTGTTGACAACTGCTGTTGCTTTTCAGTGTCCCAAGATATCCAAGTTAATATTTTTGATGAAGCCCTGGCTTTTTTCCAATACTATCCTTCAAGTTTTAGAGGGAGATCAGGAATGAGCTGCTGTTGTGGGGGCTCTTAATATTATGGTGGACCTTTATGCCCTTTGAGCCAGGGAGTGCCACCATTTAGTACACAGCAGAACATAAATTGATAATGATATACCATGTTGTGGATGCCCTTTTCTACATAATCATGTAAGCTATGGAGTTAAAAGTGAAGGAAAATCTTTTGATATAAAAAAGTGGAAATTTTCACTGCCTTTAGTGCAGCATATGCCTTAGGGTATTTGTAACCCGCCTTGATATTAAGCAGGCTGTTTTTTTTAGAAAATACACCAAGTTTTTTATATGAAACAGGGCTATATATCCCCCTGGTAGAAATAGGATACAGATGGGTTGATATTGAATATGGATATAACCATGACCTGTATATCTTCCGGTTCAGGGTAGCAATTCTGGTCAATCTGCCAGCAGGTTGCCCATTTTGGTTTGCATTTTCAGGATTTATTGCAGGCATTTGGATTTATTGATCTGGTTGATCTACACAATCTTTCTAGATACTTGGTAAAGGCAGTTGGCTGATTTCAGAGAAACTTTTAACTATAACTGTTGGCTCTTGTAGTCAGCCATGTGCTTCATTATCTTAATGAATATAGTATGTTTGGTGTTAGAAATGGGCTTCTTGGCCTTTAGGGTGCACTGTAGATTAGCTTTTAACCAGGAAACAATGGGCATAGGCACCCAGATATAGTGTTTGAGGTCCTTTATAATACCTTCTACTCCTTTATATTGTGATAGAATTTTGGCTTTCCCCCCTCCTTCTCATTCTTATTTCTTGTTAAGGCATGTAGCTATTGTCAAAGAAAGCTCCCCACTTCAAATGGATTGTTGCATTAGGAGCATATTTTTGGTATTCAAGCAGGTATACCAGAGAAGCAGAATCAACTGTTTTATTGTTCAAATTTCTGGATGTGGTGCCCTTTATGAGCCTTCCTTGTAAGCTTTGGGACCTTGGTGTTGATGCTCCTGGCCCTCCCAGTATAGACATCCTGTCTCTGGGGCTGTGATTCCCTATTCTCTTCTTCACTAGAAGCTCTATTGACTGTTTCCTTTTCCACACATACATGGGCGCTATTGGTAGACCCTCTGGGGCACCTGCAGCCTTGGGGTTCTCTGCTAGGTGCACTTGCTTATAGCTCAGATTTTGCAGTATATTCCATAGGCATGAATAAAACTTCTATTCCTATCTTTTGGTATATTGTATTTTGGCTTTATAGGCTATTAGGATACCCATAACTTTTACATAGGTTGTCAAACTATCTGTCATGTGGGTTAAGTTTCTATGTTAGGCCAAGCATGCCTTGTTTGGGTTATCTTTGCTAATCTCATGATATTTCTTTGATTTGCACATCCTTTTCTGCCCAAAGAAGACAGTGAGGAGAATGATATCGGATTCTGGGTTAGATCTTATGGATCAATCTAGATGCTCCAGGGCTGAGATAATGTTGCATATGATCTGGTCATGTTTTGGTTCTGTGGGCTGTTGCTTTAATCCAGTATTGGTTTTGTTTCTGCAGGCAAGCTTTGCATTATAGTGTGCAGCCTTTGTGTGCCCTGCTGTCAGGGAACCAACCTTGGCCAGACAGCCCATTGTTTTCTGGGAACAGGCGGAGCAGGCAGGGACCACCACAAGATTGATGCTATTTTAATAAGATAGGGCATTGAATTCCCCACCCAGGACCATGGGCTAGGCTAGGATTATGGCGTCAATTACCCTGGTGAGGGAGATGTACACTATCCCAAACAGCTTGTTTGTGTGGTCCAGAGAAAGCTCAGGAGCAGTTGTGGGCATCAGTTTTGGAGTGACTGGCAGCTCCATATCCAATTGGTACATGGACAGGGAGCTGTATTTATCTCAGAATAGACAGGGCTCTACAGTGTACCAAGGACCTTATCTATTGTTTCTGGTTAATGATTTTGTTTGAACCAAGGGATCTTGATCTATTATCTTTTCAAAGGTGAAGCCTTTGTATTCAGACTTTAAAGGGTACTTCATAAAGTGGACAGGGCCAAATGGGGCGCCTGGTGAACAATAAACTGCAGGTGGGCCAGAAGAATTCAAACTGAGTTGGTAAATAACAAATATAAAATAGGGAAGTGATTGGGGAAACCAATATCTTATAACCATTTATTTAAAAATGGCAATAAAGTCTTAGCACAGGGTCCAGGGTCTATATAGTATCCCACCACCAAATTTTACATCTACTATGTGAGGTTCATCATGGGATCAGGAAATATGAGGCCAGGTGGCCAGGACGCCTGGGGTTTGGAGCAGAAAAATGGCACTGTTGCTAGGAAGTTGTTCATTGGCTGGATCCTCAAGAAGGGTTGCTTGACCCTTCTGTTCTCAAGTCATAGTCATGGGGGCGGCCTTCAGGTCTGCGGTTTCCTCAGGTGGTGAATCTTGATTGGCCACCAACATAGGCTTCAAACTCATCAAGATAATGGTAGGAATTACTTTGCCTCCATTAGGAATTTTTTTGTCTCTCACTGAGTGCTGTGGGTTTGAGGTTTTTTCTGGTATCTTGATCCTGGGAAGTGTTTGCAGCCTCAGCTTGAGGAGACTCAACCCCAAAAAAACTGTGGGCAGACAGCCCTTGATCCTTGAGGCCAGCGGCTTGCAAGCAGTCAGGACCAGAGTTTGAACCCTGCTCTTGGACCTGGGTTTCAAGAGAAAGAAAATTTTCAACCTTGACACCTGATCAAAATATAGTAGATGTGATAGAAGTTTGGGTGCATGTGAGTTGATTTATTGCCATCTCAAGGTCCTGATCTTACTGCATGGCTTCTGTATGTTGTATGCTTGATATGCATGCTGTGTATTTGATCTTATTTTCCCATAAAAGCCTAAATTTGTGTTAATATCTATTGAATTGTGTTTGATGTTAGATCATCATTTTGTTCTGGAAACTTTTTGAAGGTGTTTTTGGTCTCTTTTGCCAATAATGTCTTGGGTTCTGGCTGGCTGTCATTAATGCTGCTGGTGACTTGTTTGGCTGATTTCTTATAGGGTGAGTATCCAATATTTATGATTATTAATACAGTGACAAAATCAATTGCAAGCAAAAAATGGCTTCATAGAAAGTGTTGCAACCAAGATTCCACACTTGCCTGCTAATGTATATCACAATACACAAGGGGCACTTGATGAGTCGCCCCATGGCATTTTTAACGACATGGATCAATCTGATGGCAATGTTGAATTGTGGGCACTATCTCTTAATTAGGAGTGTTATCAATTCAACTCGCTGATCCCCGCCCAGGTTATTCCACGGTCCCAACCCTTATATGGAGCCTGCCACTATGTCACCCCCTTGTGGCCCTGTGGCTTTCCCCATATAGTATATTAATCACAATAATGACCAATATACATTGCCTTATTATTCTTATTCTTGTCCTTTCTATTGGACTGTTGTCTTCCCCAATCAAATACCGAACTAGCATTGGTTCAGCTGCAACAAAAGGTGGAACTAAACCAATGTTGATACTTGGATGGGGTGCTTTTCCTGCAGTAGGCTGGATATCTTTAGTCAAGGCTTATGAATGGTTCAATTGTGCAAGTATATTATAGCTTGGCAAAAAATATGAAAGTTGTTCTTATATAGTGTGTAGGGATCATTTAAATATTTGGTGGTTATAAAGATAAGAAATTGTGTTGTAAAATGAATTTTGATGGAAATATTATAGATTGATCTTTGAAGTATTTTGATTCAAGTTGACTCATCAATCAAGCCATGTTAAATCGTTGGGTTGATAAAGGGATTCAAGGGTGGCTCCTGACGTGCCACCTTGAATTAATTTACGTAGTTAAAACCATGTTTTTAACAAGACCAAGCCAATAAAACGAACTTTGTGTAGTTCCCAGCTTGAGATCCACAGTGAGTATAAAAGCCAAATCACTTCAGTTATATTGTATATCATGCTAGGGCCTCTAGGACTTCCAGGCTTTGTACTTACTGATTCCTATAAACTAAGTCATGCTACACTTTATCCCGATTCTCAAAAGGTAAGGTTTCGGTTTAATAAACTGGTCTTTTCCTCGTAATCTTGCTCTTGTCTATTATAGCTTGATCTAATGTCACTGATTTTTCTTTCTTTGGTAGTTGTGTATGGATTTTTAACAATGTTTTGGTTGGCCTGAAAATAGATCAGTGTTGATTTTCAAAGGTACTGAATTTTCCAAGGGTGGGATTTGAATCCGCTTCAGTCCAAGACATCTGGGGTGATAAACTTTATTTACGAGAACTCATCTTTTATAACACAAGTGTTAGGATTTTACTTAAACTCTACATCAGTTTTAATATGGATTTCAATCAGTTCATCCGGAAAAATAATTGGTGTTAGGCCTTTCAGGAACAATCAAGCTTGATGTGCTGAAAATTTGTTTTATTTAAATATTAGTTTTTATTCTTTAAAGACAATGCTATTTCATTTTTGTTACAAGGACAAACAAGGTGAATCCCTTGAAGTTTCTCAATCCGTTATTGAATAATGTTTTTTAAATACTCTAACCTTGATCTATTTTTGGGCTGGACGTTAAATTCAAATTAGAAAGTTTTGTGATGCTTATTTTTTAGATGGTCGCGTATGGCGAATTCAGAAGTTCCTTCAATAATGACTCCGAAGATGAACGAATAGTGTTCTATGGAATCCGTTATTTCATTGACACATATTTGAGCCGCCAATGGACAGAGGAGGATGTCCAAAAATCTGATCACTTCTTTAGCACCCACAACGCAGGCTCGACCCAATTCCCTTTCCCTAAAGAGTTGTTCCTTAAGTTTGTTCGGGAAAACAACGGTTATTTCCCAATCAAAGTCCAAGCACTCCCCGAGGGGTCGGTCATTTACCCGCATATCCCAGCATATCAAATAACAGCAGAGGCTCCCTACGCGAGCCTCGTCACGTACATGGAGACTCTTCTCACGATGGTTTGGGTAAGATTGGGTTTCGACTGAATCTCACATACAGTATCCATCAACAGTCGCAACCCTCTCTCGTCGCTGTCGTAGCATCATTGAGAGAGCGTTTAGCTTGTCAGTCGATGATGACCAGAGCTTTCTTCTGGAGAGTAGGCTTCATGATTTCGGGTTCCGAGCCTGCACCTCAGTGGAGCAGGCTATCTTGGGCGGCTCAGCCCATTTAATCAACTTTGAAGGATCCGATACCCTGGCGGCGTGTTACTATGCCCAGTACCAGTGGAATGGAGGCCGGCCCCTCGCATCCTCCATCCCAGCGACCGAACATTCAGTCATGACAGCACATTTGTGCGAAAAGGTATGCTCGCCTTGATCTTTGCTGACGACGCAGGATGCCATTCTCAAGCTGATTGAAAACTATGGAAGCGGGGTATTTGCATGTGTCATGGATAGCTACGACTACGCGCATGCACTGGCCTCGTTGTTACCCGAAGTTGCCCCTCACAAGCTTGAAAAAGGAGGATTCCTTGTCTTAAGACCTGACTCAGGAGATCCCATCGAAACAGTCCTCATGGCTCTCAGGTAAGCTCTTCCATAGCAAGCCTGATCAGTAAGGGCGGCAGAGAAAGTGTTTGGCGTCTATGTCAACCAGAAAGGCTTCAAAGTTATCAAAGGGTGCGGGGTCATCCAAGGGGATGGAATCGGCATCGAGTCTCTTAAACTGATCTTGGATGCTGTATTGGCTGCAGGTTTCTCTGCTCAGAACATAACCTTTGGCATGGGTGGTAATTTACTGCAGGTAGGTCAATAGAGCTGGCATAGCTAACAATTAGAAACTGAACCGTGATACGATGAGCTTTGCTACCAAGCTAGCCTTCCGCCTCGACACCAATGGGGATGCTCACTTTATTGCCAAGACACCAAAGTCTGATTCAAAGAAGACATCGCTTCCTGGTCAGTTCTGCGTTATTCCGGATTCAGCGACTAACGTACGTCCACACCCAATCCCCTTCTAATCTTTCAGCTCCCACATGTTTATCTCAAGGGTAAAGTTGGAGAAGAGAAGGATCTTCTAAAGGTAGTCTACGATATGGGCAAGCCCTTGGCTGCGCCTTTTGATGACTTCGACACCATCAGAAAGCGTACAAAGTCGCAATGGACCAGCTTTCCCAAAAGCCACTCCGGCATCACACCTGATCTTCAGAACCAGATCGATATCATCAAGGCCTCCAGGGCTTAATAAACTACATCAATGCTCACCATGCCCTTAATATTTAACATTGGGCTAACGTTAGATAGCATCTAGGGGCAATGGCCTTTTTTGACTTTGAAGTTGGGATATCACTGTTGCATGCTAGATTGAATTTCTGTATCGTAGCCGAGTCCTTCAGACAGCAAGTAGACTGCTTGTTTCAACTTACACAACCAAAGTATCGTGACTAAACCTTTACGGGTCCAGTAATTATAGAAGTAACAGTAAAAGGAGAGCAGAAGGGAGAATGGAATAACATGTCATTCTTGTTTATAAGATCAAGGGTTTATAATGCCATCAACAGCCTCAGATGATCTTACAGATATCTTTGATTTCCCCTTGGACTAATGTATTCCCCAACCCTGAGCACTGGGCTATAGATAGTTTAGCTGCAGCACAACACTAGGCTATACATGGAAGATCACTAGCAGCTGCATGTGGGATCTCTTGGTCACTGTATAAAACCTATCTTGATCTTTGATTGGGGCAACCAACCGCAAAGCCCAGACACAATATCAGGCTACTCTTCAAATCAGCAAGAAATCCCACTATCTTGCTGCTGGTTAAAGGTAGTTGTAAAGCTACTCCCCCTTTGGCTCTGGATTGAGTAAAATTCCCACGCCAGTCCAAAAAAATGTCCCCAAAACCAGGCCAAACCTTTGAATTCCTTATAGTACTTGGCTCATACTGTGGACAAGAAATTTTTCCTTGAATACCCCTCTCAATTTCCTCTCATTTTGCCTCTCCCTGCCTGCCCATCAATAGAGGAAACACTGATTGAATTGGATTACTCATTGGCGTGGTGTTGCCCATTTTTTAAAGGCTGGCAAGGGAACCAATCAAAAGGCACCACATCAACTTCTGAAAATTTGGAGAGTTTGGATTCCAACTTCCCCAAAAAAAATTATTGGCTTCCAGCCAACCAGACAATGGCCCAGAAATTAATCCCAAACCTTCCAACCAACCTGCCCAAGGGCAGCAAAATTTATCACCTAGCCAATCAGGCTCCTCCCTCCTGGTGGTTCTTCTGGCTGAAACTGCCCCTCAAAAGACAAGCAGGCTCATTTCAAGTCCCTGCTTGTCTATTCTATACACACAATACAGTAGTTTTCAACCCTGTTGAGATAAAAGTATATTAGTCAGTTTAGAACCCATGGGTTCAGTCACAGAACAAATTTCAACTGGAACTAGTTGATGGTTAATTTACTCAATAAAACTTACATTCATCTATAGCCATAAAACAAAAATACTCAATCATACAACAAAAATAAAGCCAAATACTGAATTCGGAAAATGAGATAGCAAACACATAGATCTCATATTCAAAACTCACACAATCCAGTCACTTCCTGAAGCATTCTACATCAAATTTGATAATGAGTGTGTGGTAAATATGATAAATCCAGAGAGTGCATGAGGTTCAGTCACAAAAGTGATAAACTCAAACATAAAACAGTTCATTTTTTGAAAATATTGATTATTTTTGGGACTCAAATTGGAAATAGTGGATCTCAGGAGTGAATCCACCACAATCTATTCAGGGAACTACAGCATTATTTTCAATGTATGTGCTTCTAAATTTGGGCATTTATTTCTAAGAGAATGTCTCACAAAGGAGCACACAATTAAATAAAATCAATTTCCTAGTGTCAAAACAGCAGGCTCAACCTGCCAGCAAGGTTCTGAGTAAGCAGGTCTGCGACCCGCAATCCAATTATCCAGCCACTTGAAGCCAGACTAGGAAGTTGACTCAAATTTCCAAATCCAACAACATGAACAAATGATGATCCCTTATGATGGATACCTTGTTTTGGCGCTTGACTCATTACTAGGATCAAGCCACCTCCTTCACCATCCAATAGTGTGATCAACACAATCATGTTACTGTTATCCATGATTCACGTCAACTATATAATACTTATCTCACAATAAAGAATTTAATCTAGTTTCTGAATATTTTCCCCTTGTAACTCTGCTAAAACAGAACAGTTAAAACATTGGTAGAAGAAGTAGGTTTTCCATCCTACTTTACCCCCAAAATTCTGCCTGTTGTCTGTACTTGCCGCAGCCAACAGATCCTCAATAGAATAATGTCTGGCCTCCTGTCAGGGATCCAGTCTTGGGTGGCCAGCCCATTGTTTTCAGGGGTAACTCAGGCTGGGTTTTTTGCGGGCAATGTCCACCACAAGAGGGGAGCTAACTTTAAAAGGTATGAAGCAGACTTCCCCACCCAAGACCACGGGCCGGCGGCCAGGATTATAGTGTCAACCACCCCTGTGAGGGTGATGTACACAATCCTAAACAGCTTACCAGGATAGTCAATTAGAGGTCAGGTACGGAAGCAGGCATGGGTTTTGGGGTCACAGGTGGTTCCATGGATAGATTGTAGGCAGTGTCAAAACCGCAGGCTCAACCCGCCAGCAAGGTTCCAACCAAACAGGTTTGTGACCTGCAATCCAATTATCCGGTCACCCAAAGCCAGACTAGGAAGTTGACTCAAATTACCAAATCCAACAACATGAACAGATGATGATCCTTTACGGTGGATACCTCAATTTGGCACTTGACTCATTATCAGGATCAAGCCACCCCCATCTTCCATCCAGCCGTGTGATCACCAATCTTGTTCCTGTTATCCTTGATTCACATGAACTATATAATCACTATCTCTCAATAAAGATTATTATCCATCTTATAAATATTTTTACCTGTGTACCTCTGCTAAAACAGCACAGTTACAACATTGGTAGCATAGGTAGGTTCTCCATCCTACCTTATCTTGAAAAATTCTGCCTGTTGCCCGCACACGCTGCGGCCAACAAATCCTTGACAGAATCATGTCTGGTCTCCCGCCCAACTGGACTCCGTATACTCCTGGTACCAAGATACCCAATGGTTTTTCCTATACCAAAACATGGTAATCCTGCTACCCGCCTTCAATGCCATGTCTGCGCAAGGTTTCTTTCAGGCTCCCTCATTGATGCCGCGACCAGCCAATGAAACCATCATGCCTGCCTATGTAGTGCAAAGACCACAAAGCGCCGCCTTGGGACCTTTTGCTGGGGCCAACAACAACAACACAGCCACATGGATCCAGTCTGCCCAGAGCAAGCTGGCTCAGATGGAATGCCCACAGCAATTCTAGATTGCAGAGATTTCCATTCTCCTGACCCATGACGGTGGCACATGGTGCAACAAATGGCATGAAGAGCACACTGACAAGAACTGGGATACCTTTAAGCAAGATTTCCTGACAAGATTTGTGCTTTAAGATACAGCGCTCATGATCATACACCAAGTAAAGAACCTGACCCAGACAGGCACAGTTAAAGAACTCACCTGCGCCTACAAGGAACTCTGTCTTTGTGCACCACCCAACATGGCCTTTGACACACCAGCCACACACCTCATGTACTATGATGCCCTTAAGTTGCACATGATGAGACATGTGAGCCTGGATCAATTGACCAACCTGCAAAGCCTGTACTGTGAAGCAGAAAAAGCAAAACAAACATCAAACGCTCTGCACAAGGCACAGAGAGAAAATGAGAAAGGCCCAAGGATTCCCATCCAAGCGGCCGCTCTGCTTGACCACCTCCTGGAGGCAACAGGAACAACACCAACCATAAACCCACAAATTTAAATGGACATGAAAATGGAAACAACAGCCAGTCAAATTGCACCCATTTCTGTATCATTGCCACCCATGGCAACCAAGATGAGGGAAAAGCCCGGGGAGAGCATTAAGCAAGCCAAGCTCTCCCCACGCAACTCCTGACTTGCCCAATGACAAATACCAACCCAAGGACGTAGACCAATGTCCAATGATCCAAGTGTCCTCAGAGGACCTGGTACTATACACCATTGCCAGAAATCCCAATAAATTGATGTCCTATCCTTTCCGTTTTTGCAGAAACACAGGCTCAGCACTCCTGGACTCAGGCGCAGATTGAACCTTAGTCAAAAGTAGCTTTGTGTATAAGTTCAAGCTGGCCACTAATCCTTTGCGGATTAAAACGTGGTCCTGGCTGCTGAACACCACATCACTGTGACAAAGGAAACTGCCCCCTTCTCTGTCATGCTTGAGAACCTCCATTCCACCATCCAAGGTCCCTTCATTGACTTTCCTAAGTTTGACATTGTACTGGGACTAGACTGATTAAAGAAAAACAACCCTCACATAGACTGGGCAGCCTCAGTGGTAACCATCAAGCGTGAAGAAGTCAACCACCAGATCTACCCTGACTCTGTGGACCAACTACTACACAGCCACGTCTTTGTATGTATCACAGAGACCCAGGACAAAAGGAAAGACCTGGAATCAATTGACTGGGACTCCTGTCAGTACAATATCATACACTTCAAAGACCACCAGGATACCTCCATGCCTCAGGACCGCGACATTGTGGCCCGCCATCCAGAAATCTTTAAGAAGGCGTTACCTGGGCTGCCCCCTGAGAAGCATATCCAACACTCTATCCAACTCAAGGGGGCTGTACCCAAGGCACGTCCCATCTACAGGCTGATCCCAAACAAGGACAACGCCCTATGTGTCTATCTCAAGGAGGCATTGGAAAAGGGACTTATCTGCCCCTCACAGTCTCCCTTTGGGGCCGCTGTATTCTTTGTGGCTAACAAGGACGGTACCTTACACCTGGTCACACACTACCACGCCCTAAACAAAGTTATCATTAAGAATTGTTACCCACTGCCACTGATTGACAACCTCTTCAATGCCTTGGGAGGAGCCACTGTCTTCTCCAAGATTGATCTAACTGCAGGCTACAATCAGATTTGTACCAAGGAGGAAGACATCCCCAAAACAGCCTTATGCACTAAATATGGCTCATACAAGTCTGTAGTGCTCAATTTTGGTTGATAAACGCCCTGTCAAACTTCATGACCTTCATGAAAGAAGTTTTTGCACCCCATATAGGCAAGCATGCCCTAGTGTACCTAGACAATATTATTGTCTACATTACCTTGGTGGAACAGCACCACAAGGACCTGGAGGAAGTCTTTGCAACCTTGCACAACACAAAAAGTTGGCCAAGCCCTCCAAATGCCAGTTCTTATGTGAGCAACTACCCTTCTTGGGATACATAGTCTTAAAGGACAGCATCAAACCCGACAGTCAAAAGATACAGGCCATCTGCAAGATACCATCCCCCAAGAATAAGTCAGAAATCCACACCTTCTTGGGAATGATGGCCTATGAGCAACGCTTCATACCCAACTGTGGCATCTTGACTGCCCACTTATCCGCCATAACAGGCTCCAAGTCCAAGTTTGTGTGGACCCCCAACATGACCTCTGCTTTAGATGCCTCAAAAAAAGCTTACATCAGCTCCCATCCTACAATACCCCAACCGAGACAGGGAATACCAAATGGAAACCAACGCCTCAGATGCATCCATTGGGGGAGTACTAAAAATTAAGAATAGTGACAGTGAATTCCTGCCTGTAGCCTAAAAATTGCAAAAATTGACAGATGGCAAGTGTCAATACCCTATCCACGACAAGGAACGGCTGGCTATTGTGCACTTCCTAGTCAAGTGGCGTTGCTATCTAGAACGCCAGGAAGAATTCACAGCACTAACTGATCACAAGTCACTCATCTATTTCAAGACTTAAGCAAATCTATTGCGCTACCAAGTGCGGTGGATGGAACTATTGGAGAGATTTAACATGCTCATCAAGTATAAACCTGGGGTTGAGCTTGCCATAGCAGACACCCTGTCCTGGCTGTACGTCTGTGCCTCAAGAGGAGAGAATGGGCTTGACCCAGACTGGCCTCTCTTAGTGCTACGTACAAAAGATGAATGTGTTGTAACTGTGCTGTTTTAGTAGAGTTACATGGGGAAAAATATTTAGAAGATAGAAAAAATCTTTATTGAGAGATAATGATTATATAGTTCACGTGAATCAAGGATAACAGGAACAAGATTGGTGATCACACGGCTGGATGGAAGAAGGGGGTGGCTTGATCCTGATAATGAGTCAAGCACCAAATTGAGGTATCCACCGTAAAGGATCATCATCTGTTCATGTTGATAGATTTGGTAATTTGAGTTGACTTCCTAGTCTGGCTTTGGGTGACCAGATAATCAGATTGCGGGTCACAAACCCGCTTGGTTGGAACCTTGCTGGCGGGTCAAGCCTGCGGTTTCAACACCCCCCCAGCTGAAAGTTGGCCTCCTCTGGGGGCAAGCTGTCAGGGAGGTCGTCAGGAGCCTAGGCGCCATATTGAATCAGTTGTTGTTTGGTGGCAGGCAGGGCGGTTTCTTGTTGTTTCTGTCTTTCTTTGCAGGGTTGTAGGCAATTGTGGTGTAAGGTCCTGTCTTGCTTGTGTTTCCAAGCCCTTGCACGGAGTAAGTGTTATTGTTGTTTACCTTTAGAATGATTGCTGGCCCTATTTTCTTGGGTTGTAGTTTGCTTTTGTCAACATTCATGCCCCAGACTTTATCCCCAACTTCATGTCTATTGCAGATGAGAACAAAAGTCTTTTGTAAGTGTTCCTTTTCTTTGGCTGCTTGTTTGCTGTTGGCCTCTACTACTTGAGGATCTGAGCAAGGGGGGACTTGACTTGGAATTTCCTGTTTGGGTCCTGTAAATGCTTGGACAATATTGGGCTTTGTGCCGTATACCAGTTCAAACAGACTTTTTCTGATGGATCTGTTCACTTGGGTTTGGCACACAAGTAATGCAGTTGGTAGCTGCTTATACCAGTCTTCAGGTTTACAGGCAGTGAGTTTGGCTAGGGTTTGCACAAGGCTAACATTAAGCCGCTCTATGCGTTCATTAGCCTGTGGGTGGTATGGTGTTGTGATAGTGTGTTTGACCCCATTCTTGGTGAGGTAAACATTGGTGTCTTTGGAGGTCAATTATTTTCCTCCATCAGTTATCAGGAGATCTGGCTATCCAAACCTGCTGATTATTTCTTTGCCAATAAATTTTCAAACATCATTGCCAGTGTGTGCCTTCACTGCTTGGGCTACTGGCCATCAAACGCAAAGTCAATGGCGGTGATGATGTATTTCTTATCATTATGTTTTCCTGGCATGGGACCAACAATGTCAAGAGCCCATACTTTAAACGGTAGTTGGGTTTGAATGGGGAGTACAGACTTAGGCGGGTTCTCACTTTTGCAAACTTTTCGCAGAGCTCGCACTGTTCTAACACTTCCTGAACATTGCAGTATAAGGTTGGCTACCAGGCTTTATGCTTTAGGAATTTGTATAGTTTTGGCTCTTAGTATGTCTGAGATCTCTGTGATAGCAAAGAATGGTATCAACTTGTTGATGTGTGGGGATGTAGGGGATGATTGTGCCATCCAACATCTTTCTGTGAAGAGTCCCATATACGTCAGTGAAGAGATGTTCATTCTTGATGGCTGTTTCCTTGGTGATATTGGTTGTTCCTGCAGGGAACCCTTTGTCTTTTGTGTATAGCACTAGGAGAGGCCAGTCTGGATCAAACCCATTATCCCCCCTAGAAGCGTGGACATACAGACGGGACAGGGCGTCCTTCATGGCAAGCTTGGCCCTGGGCTTATATTGGATGATCATGTTAAACCTTTCTAAGATTTCCATCCACCGCGCTTGGCGGTGTGAAAGGTTTGCTTGTGTCTTGAAGTAGATGAGCAACTTATGATTGGTTAGTGCTGTGAATTCTTCCTGCCGTTCCAGGTAACAGCGCCATTTGACTAGGCAGTGTACAATGGCCAGCAGTTCTTTGTTGTGGATTGGGTATCAACATTTGCCCCCCGTTAGTTTGCGCAACTCATAGGCTACAGACAGGAAGTCACCATCACTATTCTAAATTTTTAGTACTCCCCCAATGGATGTGTCTGAGGCTTCAGTTTCCATCTGGTACACTCCATCTTGTTTGGGATATTGTAAGATGGGCGCTGTTGTGAGCTTTTCTTTAAGACGTCTAAAACAGAGGTCACGTTGGGGAGTCCATACAAACTTGGACTTGCCGCCTGTTATAGCAGACAAGGGAGCAGTCAAGACGCCACAGTTGGATATGAAGTGTTTTACATAGGCCACCATTCCCAAGAAGGTGTAGAGTTCTGATTTGTCCTTGGGAGGTGGCATCTTGCAGATGGCTTGTATCTTTTGACTGTTGGGTTTGATGCCGTCTTTTGAGACTATGTGTCCCAAGAAGGGTAGTTGCTCACGGAAGAACTGGCATTTGGAGGGTTTGGCCAACAGTTTGTGTTGTCTAAGGTTGCAAAGACTTCCTCCAGGTCCTTGTGGTGCTGTTCCACCAAGGTAATGTAGACAATCATGCCGTCCAGGTACACTAGGGCATGTTTGCCTATGTGTGGCGCAAATACTTTTTTCATGAAGGTTACAAAGGTGGACGGGGCATTGGTCATGCCAAAGTTGAGTACAACACATTAATAGGAACCAAACTTGGTGCAGAAGGCTGTCTTGGGGATGTCTTCCTCCTTGATACAAATCTGATTGTAACCTGCAGTTAGCTCAATCTTGGAGAAGATGGTGGCTCCTCCCAAGGCGTCAAAGAGGTTGTTGACCAGTGGTAATGGGTAAAAATTCTTAATGAAGACTTTGTTCAAGGCGTGGTAGTCTGTGACCAGGCGTAAGGTACCATCCTTTTTAGCCACAAAGAATACAGCAGCCCCAAAGGGAGACTGTGAGGGGCGGATAAGTCCTTTTTTCAATGCCTCCTTGAGATAGGCGCACAGGGCGTTGTCTTTGTTTGGGGGCAGTCAATAGATGGGGCGTGCCTTGGGCACAGCCCCTTGAGTTGGATCAAGTGTTGGACGTGCTTCTAAGGGGGTAGTCCAGGTAACGCTTCCTTAAAGATTTCTGGATGGCAGGCCACAATGTTGCGGTCCTGAGGTGTGGAGGTATCCTGGTGATCTTTGAAGTGTATGATCTTGTACTGACAGGAGTTCCAGTAAATTGATTTCAGGTCTTTCCTTTTGTCCTGGGTCTCTGTGATACATACAAAGACGTAGCTGCGTAGCAGTTGGTCCACAGAGTCAGGGTAGATCTGGTGTTTGACGCCTTCACGCTTGATGGTCAACACTGAGGCTGCCCAGTCTATGTGAAGGTTGTTTTTCCGTAATCAGTCTAGTCCCAGTACAATGTCAAACTTAGGAAAGTCAATGACAGGACCTTGGATGGTGGAGTGGAGGTTCTTATGCATGACAGAGAAGGGGGCATTTTCCTTTGTCACAGCAATGTGGTGTTTTTCAGCCAAGACTATGTTTTTAATCCGCAAAAGATTAGTGACCAGCTTGAATTTATCCACAAAGCTGCTGTTGACTAAAGTTTAATCTGCGCCTGAGTCCAGGAGTGCTGAGCCTGTGTAACTGCAAAAGCAGAAAGTATAGGACATCAATTTATTGGGATGTCTGGCAATGGTGTATAGTACCGGGTCTTCTAAGGGTACTTAGATCATTGGACATTGGTCCACGTCCTCAGGTTGGTATTCATTGTTGGGCAAGTCAGGAGTTGTGTGGGGAGAGCTTGGCTCGCTTAATGCTCTCCCCGGGCTTTTCCCTCATCTTGGTTGCCTTGGGTGGTGGTGACACAGAAATGGGTACAATTTGACTGTCTGTTATTTCCATTTCCATTCCCATTCAAACCCGTGGGTTTATGGTATGTTTTGTTCCTGTTGCCTCCAGGAGGTGGTCAAGAGGAGCGCCTGCTTGGATGAGAGTCCTTAGGCCTTTCTTGTTTTTCAGTCTATGCCTTGTGTAGAGCATTGGACGTTTGTTCTGCTTTTTCTGCTTCACAATACAGGCTTTGCAGGTTGGTTACTTGTTCCAGGTTCACATGTCTCATCACGTGCAACTTAAGGGTATTGTAGTAAATGAGGTGGGTTGCTGGGGTGTCAAAGGTCATGTCATATGGGGCACAGAGATAGAGTTCCTTGTAGGTGCGGGTAAGTTCTTTAACAGTGCCTGTCTGGGTCAGGTTCTTTAATTGGCGTATGATCATGAGCGCTGTATCTTAAAGCACAAATCTTGTCAGGAAATCTTGCTTAAAGGTATCCCAGTTCTTGTCAGTGTGCTTTTCATGCCATTTGTTGCACCATGTGCCACTTTCATGGGTCAGGAGAATGAAAATATCTGCAATCTAGAATTGCTGTGGGCATTCCATCTGAGCCAGCTTGCTCTGGGCAGACTGGATCCATGTGGCAGTGTTGTTGTTGGCCCCAGCAAAAGGTCTCAAGGCGGCGCTTTGTGGTCTTTGCACTACATAGCCGGGCATCTTGGTACCAGGAGTATTTGGAGTCCAGTTGGGCGGGAGAACAGACATGATTCTGTCAAGGATTTGTTGGCCGCAGCGTGTGCAGGCAACAGGCAGGATACTTCAAGATAAGGTAGGATGGAGAACCTACCTGTGCTATCAATGTTGTAACTGTGCTTTTTTAGCAGAGGTACACAGGGAAAAATATTTAGAAGATGTATAATAATCTTTATTGAGAGATAGTGATTATATAGATCACGTGAATCAAGTATACCAGGAACAAGATTGGTGATCACACGGCTGGATGGAAGAAGGGGGTGGCTTGATCCTGATAATGAGTCAAGTGCCAAATTGAGGTATCCACTGTAAAGGATCATCATCTATCATGTTGTTGGATTTGGTATTTCAAGTTGAATTCCTAGTTTGGCTTTGGGTGACCAGATAATTGGATTGCAGGTCATAAACTTGCTTGGTTGGAACCTTGCTGGCGGGTCAAGCCTGCGGTTTCAACAAAGGATTCCCCACAGGCACAACCAACATCACCAAAGAAGCGGTCATCAAGAATGAAAACCTCTTTGCTGACGTATACGGGACCCTTCACAGAAAGATGACCAATGGTACAACCATTCCCTATATCCCCACACATCAGCAAGTCAACACTATCCTTTGCTCTCACAGAGATCTTGGATATACCAAGAGCCAAAATCTATATGAGTTCTTAAAGCATAAAGCCTGGTGACTAACCTTATACTGCAATGTCCAGGAAGTTCTAGACCAATGTGAGGTATGCAAAAGGTTTGCCAAGAGCAAAACCCCACCAAAGTCAGTACTCCTCATTTGCACACAACTAATTTTCAAAGTATGTGCTCTTGACATTGTTGGTCCCATGCCAGGAGAACACAATGACAAGAAATACATCATCACCACCATTTACTTTGCAACAAGATGGCAAGTAGCCCAAGCAGTGAAGGAACACACCAGCAATGATGTTTGACAATTTATTGGCAAGGAGATAATCAGCAAGTTTGGAAAGCTAGAACTCCTGATAACCAATGGAGGCAAAGAATTGACCTCTGAAAACACCAATGTGTACCTCACCAAGAATGGGGTCAAACACACCGTAACAACACCATACCACCCACAGGCCAATGGACTTGTGGAGTGGCTTAATGTTAGCCTTGTACAAGCCCTAATCAAACTCACTGCCAGGAGACCTGAAGACTGGTATAAGCAGCTACCAACTGCATTACTTGTGTGTCAAACCCAAGTGAACAGATCCACCAGAAAAAGCCTGTTTGAACTGGTATAAAGCACACAGCCAAATTTTATTTAAGCATTGACAGGACCTAAACTGAAAATTCAAAGTGAAGTTCCCCCACACTTGGACCCTCAAGTAGTAGAGGCTTACAGCGAGCAAACAGCCAAAGAGAATGAATTTCTGTAGAAGAAATTTGTCCCCATCCACAATAGACATGAAGTTGGGGACAAAGTATGGGTCATGAACGTTGACAAGAGCAAGTTACAACCTGAAAAAGTAGGGCCAGCAATCATTCTGAAGGTAAATAACAATAACACTTACCCCGTGCAAGGGCTTGGAAACGCAAGCAAGACAGGACCTTACACCACAATTGCCTACAACCCTGCAAAACAAGACAGAAGCAACAAGAAACCGCCCTGCTCACCACAGAACAACAACTAGTTCAATACAGCGCTCGGGCTCCTGACAACCCCCCTGACAACCTGCCCCCAGAGGAGGCCAACCTTCAGTTGAGGGGGGGGTGTCAAAATTGCAGGCTCAACCTGCCAGCAAGGTTCCAACCAAGCGGGTTTGTGACCCGCAATCTGATTATCTGGTCATCCAAAGCCAGACTAGGAAGTTGACTTTAATTACCAAATCCAACAATATGAACAGATGATGATCCTTTATGGTGGATACCTCAATTTGGCGCTTGACTCATTATCAGGATCAAGCCACTCCCTTCTTCCATCCAGCCATGTGATCACCAATCTTTTTCCTTTTATCCTTGATTCACATGAACTATATAATCACTATCTCTCAATAAAGATTTTTTCTATCTTCTAAATATTTTTCCCCTTTGTAACTCTGCTAAAACAGCACATTTACAACAGAAGGGAGATAGTTGAATTTCACTCTGAAAAAATTGGGTGTAGAAAATATCCACAGGCCTTGTCGGTTGTATCTAACTGCAGATTGTATGCAGTCCAGAGGATCAAGTTTGAGTATATTTTTCATGCTGTATTCTTTGTATTCAGACTTCAGACAGTAGTTGGTAAAGTGGACAGGTCCAAAGGGTACTCTGAGAGGACATAAAACAGCGAGGCAGGCGGGCCAGGAGATCTCAAACTGAATTTTTAGATGGCAAATACAAAATAAGGCAATAGCTGTATGAGCCAAATTAACATAGCCTTTATTCAAAAACAGCAATAAGTTTGGAGCACGGGGTCCTTGTGTCTATATAGTACCCCCCTCCAAACTTAAAATTTTCCATGGGGGGGTTCATCAGGGCATTGGGAAGGCCAGGGCCAGGGGAACTGGGTGCTTGGGTCCAAAGGCGGCAAAATGGCACTTGGCCAGGGGTTCTTTCATTGGTCAGAAATCTCGGTTTGGCTGCCTGATTATCTTGCTTTAGTGTTGAGGTCATGAGACTGGGTTGCTAGCCCATGCCTCTTTCCTGGGTTGGCTCTTGATTGGTTGCTGGTATAGACTTTGAGTTTGAGAAGCTAATAGTTTCCAAATCAGTGCCTCCATTAGGCGCTGTGATTAATCCTCCATTTGGCGCAATTATTTCTTTGGTTTTCTCTTTTTACCGCATGGGTCAATACACTTGGTATCAGCTTGTGGGGGCTCAATCCCAGAAAAATACGGGCGGGCGGTTCTGCGGTCCACAGGCCCAGCGGCCCAAAGGAATCCAGGTTTGGGGTTTGATTCCTGCTCCCAGGCCCGGGTTTCTAGAGAGGAAGAATTGTCAATCCTGACACCTCCTGCTAGATTGGACGCTGTACACACCAGGTGCCAAAATACTGGATAGCTTCATACTGTACCAGAAAACGGTGATCCTGCTCTCTGCTTTCAATGCCCTGTCAGTGCAAGGGTTCTTACTGGCACCTGCTGCTATTCCCTGGGCAACTGGCAAGAGCACCATGCCCGCCTATGAAGCTCAAAGACTACAAAGCGCCACCTTGGAACCTTTTGTCAGGGCCAACAACAATAACGCAGCAGCATGGATCCAATCTGCCCAAAGCAAGCTGGCCCAGATGAAATGCCTGCAAAAATTTTGGATTGCAGAGACCTCCATCTTTCTGATGCATGACACTGGCACCTGGTGAAACAAGTGGCACAAAGAACACACCAAGAAGGACTGTGACACTTTCAAACAGGAATTCTTGGCAAGATTTGTGCTGAAGGACACCACACTCATGATCATACACCAAGTAACAAATCTAACCCAAACAGGCACAGTGAAGGAGCTCACCCGCACTAATGAGGAACTCCAACTATGTGCTCTCTCAGATATGACCTTCAGCACTCCAGCTATCAACCTCATGAACTAAAACGCTCTCAAGTTGCACGTAATGAGACACATAAACCTGGACCAAGTAACCAACCTGCAAAGTTTTTACCGCAAGACAGAGAAAGCAGAACAAACGTCCAACACTCTCCACAAGCTGCAAACTGGAAAAAGAGAGACCCAAAGACTCTCACTCAGCTGACCAATCTAGTCAACCATCCCCTGGGAACAACAACAACAGTGCAAACATAAGCCCGCGGGCTCCAATGGACATGGAAACAGGAACAACAGCCAGTCAAACTGTACCCATTTTTGTATCATTGCCACCCAAGGCAACCAAGATGAGGGAAAAGCCTGGGGAGAGCATTAAGTGAGCCAAGCTCTCCCCACGCAACTCCTGACTTGCCCAATGATGAATACCAACCTGAGGACATAGACTAGTTTCCAATGATCCAAGTACTTTCAGAGGACCCAGTACTTTATACCATCACCAGACATCCTAATTAACTGATGTCTTACCTTTTCTGTTTTTGCAGTTACACAGGTTCAGCACTCCTGGACTCAGGCGCAGACTAAACCTTAGTCAACAGCAACTTTGTAGACAAGTTCAAGCTAACCACTAATCCTTTGCAGATTAAAAAACGTGGTCCTGGCTGCTGAACACCACATCACTGTGACAAAGGAAACTGCCCCCTTCTCTGTCATGCTTGAGAACCTCCACTCCACCATCCAAGGTCCCGTCATTGACTTTCCTAAGTTTGACATTGTACTGAGACTAGACTGATTACAGAAAAACAACCCTCACATAGACTGGGCAGCCTCAGTGGTGACCATCAAGCGTGAAGGCGTCAATCACCAGATCTACCCTGAATCAGTGGACCAGCTACTACACAACCACGTTTTTGTGTGCATCACAGAAACCGTGGACAAAAAGGAGAACCTCAAGGCAATTGAATGGACTCCTGCCAGTACAAGATCATACACTTCAAGGGCCACTAGGATACCACTACACCCTGGGATTGCAAAATTGTAGCCTGCCATCAAGAAACCTTCAAGGAAGCTCTACCTGGGTTGCTGGCAGAGAAACACATCCAATACTCCATCCAACTCAAAGGAGCTGTACCTAAGGCACAGCCCATCTACAGGCTGACCCCAAACAAAGACAACACCCTATGTGCCTACCTTAAAGAGGCCTTAGAGAAAGGACTTATCTGTCCCTCACAATCTCCATTTAGGGCTGCTGTATTCTTTGTGGCCAAGAAGGATGGTAACCTGCGCCTAGTCACAGTTATTGAGCCCTAAATGAAGTTACCATCAAGAATTGTTACCTGCTACTGCTCATTGACAACCTCTTCAATTCCCTGGGTGGCGCCACAGTCCTCTCCAAGATTGACCTAACTGCAGGCTACAATCAGATCCGTATCAAAGAGGAAGATATCCCCAAAACAGCCTTCCACACTAAGTATGGCTCATACAAGTGTGTGGTGCTCAATTTTGGTATGATAAACACCCTGTCAAACTTCATGACCTTTATTAACAAGGTGTTTGCCCCTTGTTGGGAATTTTGATCAAGCAATGGTGCCAATTATGACGGAGCTTGCGGATATGAAATGCAGCTGTCATGGCTTGGATGACTCATAGGGGAACATTTGGTTGAGGGGAAGGGTTGAGCCTGGAAGGCCCAGTAGATGACGGGGGCCATCCACATCACATAATTGGCAGCAGTAGCCCAAGGACGCCACACTCCCATGTGGGGCACCACTTACTCAGTGAGCCCCAGCATGGTCAAATAGGCAAACCCAAGCTTACTGTAGTCATATGATGAAGCAGAAGGAACAAGAGGAAGTTCTCCTGTGGCGGCGCTCATAGTCAGGCTTGGCTGGGCAAGTTATTGGAGCAGAGGAACACCAGGAAAGGAGGGGCGCAGTGCAAGAGCAGGAATTATTTCTTGGTCCAGCACTCTAGGAGATGGGGTAAAGGCTGGTGGTGGTTGGTTGGAGGCAGCTAGAAGTTGCTCCGTTTCCCAGCGCTTGCGTTGGTACTGGAGGTACTATCTGTTTGAAAGTACCAGAAGTATAAAATTTGTAATAATGTAATAAACCCCTGCAAAGTATAAATGCTCAGTGTGCATTAACCAACAAAGTTTATTAGATGAAGATGTCAACAAAGAAAGGGGATACCAGTGTTCCCAGCTATATCCTGCTGGGAAACTGCAATTGGACTTACTGGCAACTTCTTATTGGTTGTCAATGGATTATTCTCAAGCTGGGTTCCATTGATGACTCCTGATTTATCAGTTAGATGGATCCTTTCATTATTTTTGCCCTGGGGAAGCTGGTAGGGGAATTTCGGGCCATTTGGCAACCTAAGTCCCCAATTCTGGGTTTCAGAGGGTGTGGGCCAATTAAAATCTTTTTTGCTTGACTTTAGGAAAAATTTTAATTTCCCCCAGGCTTGGCCTTGACCAGGGTTTGATTCTCCACTTGGAATTAAAGTTTCTTTTGGGTTAATCTGTGTAATCAATGACACAATTGTTTGGTTGCACAATTGCTCAATTGCAGGTGTTGAACCTATGTAACATAGGGTTTTGTCTGGCCCATTCTTAACCCTGATAGCAGCTACCAAATAACATAAATTGGTAGTATAAGTTATATGCATATTAAATCAGCAGTAGTCTGCTGACCTGAGCCTTAAACTAGCCAATGATAAGCGCCGCCGCGGCAATTAAATGATACATGTTTTGCCGCCGCAGCACTGCCTAGCAACTAGATTAGGCGCCAAAGAACCAAACTACTTTTACGTCAAGCGCCAAATGAAAATTATTGCAAGCACCGCCTGGTATATAACAGGCGCCACAGTGCTGCCTTACTTTTACATTGAGCACCTAGGTGCTGGGTCAATTCCCCATAATCTCAGATTTCCTAATTTGACTGTATTTCTAAGCAGCCAACATGGGGACACAAATTAAGCAGGATGAATGACCCCAAAATATACCAAACCCCCACACCAGCAAGAACCACCTGTGCTGGGTGAAGCAATTAAATCCCAATGGTTGGCGTGTTTGAAATAGCCAAACCTAGATCACTAATTACCCAAAATAAGAGTGTGTTGGAATGTCCTAGAAGATATTGCCAACAGCCCAGGAAGACGCTCCCCAAGAGGGTATAAATACTTTCCCCCTAATAGTAATAAAATACTTTTTAACTTATTAAAAGTGCTTCTGCATGATTAGAAGCCAACCCTCAAAAGTAATTATTGATTCCTCTTCCTATATGTTCTTCTGCCACAATACTAATTATATCCTCACATATTACAGTATTCAAACCAAGTACTCTGCACCCTATTACAGAAATGAGTTGCCCCCATACTCCCAGCACAACAAATGGTACTCACTACAGGGGGCCCATGTACTTGCCTGTGGAATAAGACAGAGTATCACCCCCTCCTCTGCTCACTGGGTTCCATGAGCGCTACAATGGTGCCCCCATGGAAACTAGTGATATTAAAAGGGATTTATGGTTCTGCCAGGAAGAAGAAATCATCAATGTGAACAACTTATCAATTATCCCAGATTTTAAGTGCGCTGAACTACCAATTGCTTTACTTGATTGACCTATTGAAGTAGAGCAGGCCACTATTATTGATGTGACCTCAAACTTGTTCACCAGGTATCAACTGGCCCATGAACTTGCCAGTGTGGAATTCTTGCTCTTTCATTGCCACCCCAACGCCCAAAGGCTACTGGCGTCCTTCTGGAGCTTCCTCAATTCCAAAGCAGTAAGCCTGGAACAACTCCCCAATGTTAATTGGGTCAGTGATTGCATCTATAACTTTGTTCACCCTGCTATCCACCACCTGCTAGGCGTACAGGCTTGCCACCACATGGAAGTACGAGATCAGGTGGCTTACTTCAACCACTAATGGGAGTATCAGGCCGCTTTGGTCCACTGCCTGGACCTTAGCTTTGCTGAAGTCCAAAACTATGCCCATCAGAATTGAGCACACCATGCGCAGACTTCACACCTCCTCAACGCTCTCTTAGAGCAGCTGAATACTCAGCTGCCCAACATTGTGGGCAAAATACTAGACCTGAGAGGGGCTTTTCAAACCTGGTGCCAATATTTAACTCACCATATCCTAGCAGTGGAACATTA
Source organism: Entomophthora muscae (assembly GCA_014839935.2). Lineage (NCBI taxonomy): Eukaryota > Fungi > Entomophthoromycota > Entomophthoromycetes > Entomophthorales > Entomophthoraceae > Entomophthora > Entomophthora muscae. The sequence goes on from QTSX02007200.1 coordinate 226,279, forward strand.
CATAGAGGATGTTGCCCGTTGGAAAGCAACCCACCATGAGGAAACAGGTTGCTACAAGTCCAAACTGGCAGATGCATGCTCCAAGCTGGAGGCCCTAATCAAGGAATTCAATGAATTATCACAGAGCAACCATTCAGAACTCAATATACTTAAAGACCTTGCCCACGCTGCAGAGGCTGAGATTTTCAACTTAAAGGACAATTTTGTGAAATATGTTGACCACCTACAACTGGCATTGGAAGAGAAATTGGCCACATTCTGCAAGGAGACTGAAGAGGCACTACTCATGACCAGCCAGACCCCTGAAGCCCAAGGTACCACTACTGTTGTCCATGAGATAGATGAGATTTGACGCCAAATTGACAGCCTGACTATATCAAAAACAAGACTTACTAGAGATTAACCAAGTGAACAAGAGACACAAACAACAACAGGCAGCCCTCCAAGCTGAGCTTTGTGACCTCTGCAACACTGTGAAGGAAGTCAATGAGAATGCTATCATGCAAGAATTCACTCTAGAATAATACAGAGAAGGAATGGTGCGTTGTGGAACTCTTATCAACTGCCTCTGCGGCGCCATGAGAGAATTGGAAGCCCAACTGGCCAAGGTTAGATCAGAGGTCCAAGAAGAAATATGCTGTTGTAACCAGGCGCAATTATCTGCCTTGTGTGTGCCATATGATAGATCTAGAGAGAGCACTACTCTACATCAATCTACCAGCTCTGCCTACAAAGATGACACCATCTCATCTTTCTCAGGGAGACAAAGCTTGCTACCCGTGTTTATGGTCCCCCTACCCCAGAAGAAACTCCTTGCCCTAATTGCTCAGAGTCTTCTGCAGGAGCATCACGGCAGCACTTCTTTGTGCAGGCCTGACAAGACACTCCTCCTCCTCCTCTGAGATGTCAGAAAAAGGAAAACAGACCCAGATTCAAACCCATGAACCTCCCCAAGTTTGACCCAAAGGGGAACGTCCATAAATTCATCATACTCTTTGAAATGTTGATGTATGGAGCTAACAATCAAGACAAAGCAACCACACTTCTGAACCAGCTTGGCGCTGCTAGCACTGTCCTCATCATCATTAACATGCTGCAGAATGACTGGTCCTATGCTGTGGCTAAACAAGCGCCATTATACAAATTTGGAAGTATAGTCGGGGTTACAGAATAAAAAATGAATTCCTGATGATCCAATTCCAAAAGGACAAATCCATAGCTGAATTTGCAGATTGATTCTATTTGGAGGCGCAGGTTCTTACTGGCTCTGGATTCCTTACAGTGCATGATTCACACATAGACCTGTGCTCTGCCGTCAAACCTTATGAGGCGTTGTATTGTACCTTGATGCTGGTGTTCCAAGACAACTGTTCTATTGATGGCATGGTGTGATATCTCCTTCAGTGTGGGGATACCTTTGTGCCCCCAATGCCTCAGTCAAGCCTAGACCTTTACCCACTCCTCCCGTCCATACAGAAAGAAATGGGTGCTTTGTTCCTAAGGCTGATATGTCCAAGGTTACTTGCCATTGCTGTAATTGTAAGGGGTACTACACAAACTCCTGCACTTCTAAAACAGGCGTTCACGTACTGCTACCTCAGGACATTATCATCTAGGGAAAAGCCCAAGTGGTGTAAAGATGGGACTCTCTCACTCCACTATAGACAGCCCCACTAATTTCCCCACCGTTCCGCCTGACTGCCTACTGCAAGCTCCAGAAGGGTCAGTAGCAACACCCTACAGTGCCAACCACTCCCCAGATAAGGCGGAGTTATTTGTTCCAGACATCAGCTACTCAGGTGATGCCCTACACCGTGTCATTGTTAAAAACGTCCAAGTAGTGCAAACATGTATTCAAGCAAGGGCCAAAGGCAAAGCCCAAACAGTTGTTTCTAAGCCTTATGCCCTCCATCTGTTAGACAAAGTCCCCAACAAAGGTCCTGATCCTTCCACTGACACCTCACACTTGAAGGGGGTAAACGGCACCATACCCATAGAAATCATGAAAGCTCACCACCCTGAGCTGTGTGGTAGCATCCTTGAGTTTCTGTCCATGGCAGATGATCTTGACATAAACTTAGTAAACAAAATAAGTTCCTCCTACTCTGAATGTACTTATGCAGATATATTTGTGAACAAAATCAAAGTACAGGCCATCATTGATACAAGTGCTCCCATCAATATTGTCTTCACACGTCTGGTAAAACGCCTGGGACTAGCCCCAGACATTGATCATTGAAAACAATATGGTACTTCTGGGCTGACAGTCACCACTGCACAAGGGGCATACAGCGTCTTACCTTTGCGTTTTGGCTCTCTTGCAATATTGGCTCCTGCCATAGTCTTGCCAAATGACAACTATAATATCCTGATTGGCACCTTGTTCATGAGGAAATATGGGATCAGGACTTATCTGGCTGCTGACACCTTTGAAATCTTAGGCCAGTTCATCCCACTGTACTACTGTTGCAACAAGGATACTGGTACTCACAAGACTATGCCCAGCGTCAATCTGGCATACAAGAATGGAGTAGTAACCATCCAGTACCAGAAGCTGAGCTGTAAGATTAGGCATCTATCTAACCAACTTGAGGAATACAAAGGGTTGCCACTTTGTGCTGATCTGCCTATTGAGATCTGGCTGGTCACCAAGTACTGATTGAGACTGTCCTGGATATCAATGTCCCCCAAGGACTGTATGGTGAGCTACAATCCCCTCACAACCGTTCCTGCCTAGAACCCCTAGTGGCCCTAGGCCTCATCCTACCAGGACATGGTGCTGTTAAGGTGCTCTTGGCAAACCTCACCCAAAGCCTAATTAGAGTTCAAAGACACCAGGTAGTAGCCTACCTTCACCTTATACTGGTGGAAGAGTTTACTGGGATACATGACTTTGGTACCCTGGAGGAGTTTGAACTAGGCTCTTCTGACAGTCAGCCACCCTTAGTTGGTGCCATAATACCCAGGAAAAAGTATGCTGGGTTATCCACAGAACAAAAGGACGCAGCAATGGCTCTCTTTGAGAAATATAGGTCCATATTTGCAGAGGACAACTTTGATATGGGATGCGCCAAGAACACTCTCCATTAAATTGACACAGGGGACAAACAGCCCATCTGACTCTGACCTATCAGACGCTCACGCGCAGCCAATGCTACTGTTGGTGAAGAGATTGAGAAGTTGGTACAGCTGGGGTTGTTGATACCATCCAAGAGCCCATGGTCATCTCCAGTGCTGATAGTGAAAAATAAGGACAGGACCAACCGTGTTGTGTTTGACTATCGGAAATTAAACAACATCACAAAGAAGGATTCCTACCCGCATCCGCGCATTAACGAGACTCTTGATTGCCTGAGTGGTGCAAAATTCTTCTCTGCTATGGACCTAATCTCAGGATAATGGAAGATCAAACTCCCACCTGAAGAACAGGAGAAATGCACAATCATCACCAGCCAAGGGCTGTACCAACCCACCCGCAAGCCTCAAGGACTGTGCAACACACCAGCCACATTTCAACAGGCTATTGACAATATGCTTCACGACCTTAAGTTGAGTTGTGTACTGTTTTACCTGGATGACATCAATGTGTTTTCTCACACATTCACTGAACACTTGGAGCACTTGGAAGAAGTCTTTTGTTACCTTGCGGCAGCCAACCCAAAGATTAAGCCTCAGAAATGTGACTTTTTTAAGGATCAGCTTGAGTATCTTGGATTTGTAGTGGATGCACACAGACTTTGCCCCCAGCCTGCCAAGATTGAGACTATCAAAAATATGAAGGTCCCCGTCAACAAGTGCAATGTGCAAGTATTCCTTGGTATGATTGGATACTACCATTGCTTTGTGACAGACTTCTCTAGGAAAAGAGAGGCCCTCTCATCTCTTGAAGAGTGACATTCAATTTTAATGGACACCAGCATGCCAGAAGGCGTTTGAAATACTCAGCCTCAGCTTCATGAGCCAACTCATTCTCCAATACCCCAACTTCAGTCGAGAATCCATTGTACACACAGATGCTTCCTTAACTTCAATTGGCAGTGTACTATCACAGGTTGATGCTGAAGGCAAAGAACACCATGTTGCCTATTGTAGCTGTACCCTCAATATCCAAAAGTGCAATTACACAGTAACAGAACGTAAATGTTTGACAGTGAAATATGCATACAAACAATTTTGAGTATACTTAATTGGAGTACACTTCAAAGAAATCACAGACCATGCATCACTATGTTGGCTACAAAACCCAAAAGAACCGGAAGGACAATTGGCACAATGGGTACTTAAACTTCAAGCATACAACTTCAAGATCTCTCATCAAGCAGGGGCTAAACATCAGAACACAGATGGTCTATTGCAACTTCCCACAGTAGCCCATCTAGCGGACATCTCAGACCTTCTATATGACAAAATGCTGAATGGCCAATTTGAGGACAAGCCACCAGAGGTTCATAGGATCCTACAACATCTTCTAGAGAACACCAAGATCAAGAATGATAGAATTTTTAAGAAAACAACTGAAGGGATAAGAGTGATGCCCCAACCCTCAGAACAAACCAACCTCATTGTATGCGCCCACAAGGCAGTGGGTCATGGGGCTTTCTGCAAGACACTGGACCAACTCAAAACAGCATATTTTTGGAAAGCAATGGCATTTGATGTACACAAGACGCTCAGCTGCTGTAAGGAATGCTAAGGAGAGAGACCATTCAAGAAGGTGACAACCTATCAACTGGCGCACCCTAACTTTGCCTGGCACACCATATCCATTGTCATGGTGGGGCCATTATCTGTTAGCAACTACCATACAAAATATATCATAGTTGTCATTGACCACTTGACAAAGTGGGTAGAGACTAAGGCAGTAAGAGACTTGGGAGCAGGCACCACTGCTAAGTTTGTCTTAGAAAACATTATACTAAGGCATGGCTGTCCACAAGTCATACTCACTGACAATGGAACAAACTTCTTGTCCCATGCGTTAACCAAACTGAATGAGCTCATGGGTATCAGAGGTGTATTTTCCACGCCATACCACCCTGAGTAAAACAGGATGATTGAGAGAGCAAATGGTACCCTTATAAGTATCCTGCAGAATGTTGCAACTGAGTTTCCTGACTTGTCTGCCAATGTATCTTACAATACACAGGGGGCGCTCAATGAGCCACCCCTTGACGTATCTAACAACATGAACCAATCTGATGGCAATATTGAATGGCAGGTAATCCATCCTAATTGGGAGTGCTACCAATTTGACTTGCTGATCCCCACATGAGTTATTCCTTAGCTCAAATCCTTACATGGAACAAGCCACCATGCCACCTCCCTTGTGGCTGTGTGGCTTTCCCCATATGGTATATTAATCATAATATTCCACAATAAACAAAACCTTATTCTTATTATTCTGTCCTTTCTATTGGACTGTTGTCTTCCCCAATTTCAAATACTGAATCCTCATTGGTTAAGTTGCAACAGAAATATGACAACTAATAGAGCAGCAGAGTGGAACACATTCTTGCCTGCAACCATGTTTGCTTATAATATTGCTGTACACTCAGCAACAGGAAAGTCATCCTTCTAACTACTTTATGGAAGACACCTTGCGCTACCTCCCATCTTGTACTCATGAATAGGAGAACAAGGGCTCCAATCTCTGCACATGTATCAGGAACGCCTAGCTTGTACTCTCATACAGCTGCAGTCAGAGGCATATTCTAACTCACTAGTTAAGAAGATAAGAGACTGGGAGAGGGACAACAAGAAACAGTTTGACCTGCCCAAATTTTTCTTAAGAGATTGGGTGCTATTTCACAATACCCATGGCAACAGCTGAGCTCACAAACTGGACGCCATCTGGAAGTACCCTATGAGATCATTAACAAGACGTCCACAGACGCCTACACCATTAAGAATGTGAAGGATGGACGCCAAGTTAATCAAGTACACACCAAATTTTTGAGAAAATTCAACAGGAAAGACTGAAATAAAAATAAATAAAGAAAAATTAATAAATAAAAAAGAAATAAAAAGGAAAACATAATAAAACAATATCACAGATAAAATAAACTTAAAGAAATAAGGAAAAAATAAATAATAAAAAAAGATTACAACAATACCAAAAAGAAAAGATTGAAAGCAAGTTGCCTCAAACAAAGAATAAATAAAAATGATCAGACCTAAAAAAGATAAAAATACTAAAATAACTGATACATTAAATAAAGAAGAATTAAAAAATAATAAGAGAAAAAGAAAAAAAATACATTCTAATACATAACACAAAAGAAAGGCACTGACAGCTACTGTTGGCATTTTATTCACCACAAGTAGAGCAAGAAGGGTCTGTTTGACAAGGATGATTGGCAGGGCGCTGAATACTTATGACCAGGCGCTCATGGGCAGGAAGAACGTATCAATTGTTGTTGAGGCGCTGACGCACGTGCGCCAAGATCACCAACATCTGTGTTCAGGCCAACTGGGAGTTCTGGGACATGGAGGTCCAGTTGCAGAGCGGGAGGCGGGCTGACTTAGGGCACCAGGTGACCCCAACCACCGCAAGCAGAGAATGTGGCCCCAACAGACAAACAGTCCATTAAGGCGTCCTCCATGTAGGAGTAAGCCAGGGACAAAGGGACCCAGAGCTGGTAGGCCAGAGCTCAATAATGCTCTAGGCAGCAACCAGTGTACCCTGGCTGGCCAGGCTGGCAGCTATTGGGGGTGGACCACATGAAGTGGCTTGCAGCAGCAGCCAAGGGAAGATATAGACTGGCGTTACCAGTGCCCACCGCCTGGAGGAAGGCCTTGAAGGTAGCTGAGAAGCGCTAACTAGTGTTGGCCTGGATAGGAAGGTCCAGGGTCTGGTGGAATGACAGGTCAGTGGCAAGCTTGAGGGCCCAAATCTGAGTCACCTCAGCTATAAGGAGTTGCAGATGGCAATGGTATGGGCGTGCTGAGCAGAGATCTGGCCAGGCACCAAGGAAGCGGACTGTAGGCCAAGGCGCACCTCAGCAGCCAAGCAAGAAGCATCATATTGACCATGTAATAGCTCTATGGCACAGATGGGGGTCATGGCATCCTCTTCAGATTGCATTGCCTGCACAAAGCTGTACATAGTCTCCTCATAGTGACAAACATCAAAATTGCTCAACAGATTGAATAATTTATTGGGACCTTGTCCAAGTTGCGCCAAGCGCAGAGCATCAACAATGGGGTGGCAGGAGGCTCACCAGAGGAAGGCAGGCACTTCAGGAATGAGCGCAAAGCACCAGAAGGACCACCAACAGGAGGCGTACCAGGAAAAAGAGGAGGCTCATCAAACATGGAATCCTCATCAAAAAGGTCACCAGTATCTTAGCTGGGAGCAGAGTTAGGTACAGAGCCAGCCACGGTGGTGGCGCAGTCTTGCTTGCAGAATTGTTCCTTGCCAGAGCAAAGATAGTTGAGGAAGGCAATTCTCATGGAGAGGGGCATCTTGCAGAAGGCATTACTCTCTGCCTTGCCCGTGGTGGCCATCATGGCGCCGTATTCTTGGCGCATACTTTGGCTGTTGTTGTTGTTGCTGGTTGGGTTCATCTGAGAAAGAAAGGAAGTAGTGTTTGGTAAAATGGGGGGATATGCTGGGAATTTTGACCAAGCAATTATGCCATTTATGACAGAGCTTGTGGATATGCATTGCAGCTACCAAATAACATAAATTGGTAGTATAAATTATATGCATATTAGATCAGCAGTAGTCTTCTGACCTGAGCCTTAAACTAGTCAAGGATAAGTGTTGCTGCGGCAATTAAATGATACATGTTTTGCCGCTGCAGCACTTTAAAGATACAAAAGTGCTGCAGTGCTGCTTAGCAACTGGATTAGGCGCCAAAGAACCAAACTACTTTTACATCAAGCACCAACTGAAAATTATTGCAAGCACTGCCTGGCATATAACAGGCACCACAGCGCCACCTTACTTTTACATTGAGCACCTAGGTGCTGAGTCAATTCCCCATAATCTCAGATTTTCTAATTTGACTGTATTTCTAAGCAGCCAACATGGGGACACAAATTAAGCAGGATGAATGACCCCAAAATATACCAAACCCCCACAACAGCAAGGACCACCTGTGCTGGGTGAAGCAATTAAATCCCAATGGTTGGCGTGTTTGAAATAGCCAAACCTAGATCACTAATTACCCAAAATAAGAGTGTGTTGGAATGTCCTAGAAGATATTGCCAACAGCCCAGGAAGACGCTCCCCAAGAGGGTATAAATACTTTTCCCCTAATAATAAAATACTTTTTGACTTATTAAAAGTGTTTCTGCATCATCAGAAGCCAATCCTCAAAAGTAATTATTGATTCCTCTTCCTATTATTTCTTCTGCCACAATACTAATAATATCCTCACATATGACAGTATTCAAGCCAAGTACTCTGCACCCTATTACAGAAATGAGTTGCCCCCATACTCCCAGCGCAACACCCCTCACAAAGTTAGACACACCTTAGTTTACCTGGACAACATTATTGTCTATAGTCCTTTGGTAGAGCAGCATCACAAAGACCTGAAGGCAGTCCTTGCTACCCTAGAGCAGCACAAGCTGCTAGCCAAGCCCTCCAAATGACAGTTCTTCTGCAAACAGTTACCCTTCCTGGGACACATAGTTTCAAAAGATGGAATTAAACCCAACAGCCAGAAGATACAGGCCATCTGCAAAATGCCACTGCCCAAAGATAAGTCAGAACTACGCACATTCTTACAAATGATTGTCTATGTACATTAATTTATACCTAACTGTGGCATCCTGACTGCACCCCTGTCTGCCATAACTGGAGCCAAGTTCAAGTTTGTATGGACCCCCAACCAGACCTTTGTTTCAGACGTCTCAAAGAGAAACTCACAACAGCACCCATCCTACAGTATCCCAAATACATTGGGGAATATAAAATGGAAACAGACGCCTCAGACGCATCCATTGAGGGTGTACTACAAATCAAAGACAGTGATGGTGATTTCCTGCCTGTAGCCTAAAAATCACAAAAGCTGACAGACAGCAAGTGTTGATACCCTATAAATGAAAAGGAATTGTTGGCAATTGTGCACTGCCTAGTCAAGTGGTGTTGTTACCTAGAACAGCAGGAAAAATTCACAGTGTTGACCAAACACAAGTTGCTTATATATTTTAAAACCCAGAAAAATCTATCCTGCCAACAGGCCCACTGTATGAAACTCCTGGAGAGATTCAATATGCTCATACAATATAAGCATAGTCCAGAACTTGCCATAGTGGACGCACTCTTGCTCCTGTGCGTCAGAGCCACAAGGGAAGAGAATGGGCTTGATCCAGACTGGCCCCTCCTGGTACTCTGAACATAGGACAAAGGCTTCCTCCCTGGCATCATGGGCATAACAAAGAAAACAGTCATTAATAACAAACACTTATTTTCAGGTGTGTATGGAACCTTACATTGAAAAATGTCCAACAGAACCACCATCCCTTATGTTCCCACACACCAGCGAGTTGACACCATCCTATGTTACCATAGATATCTAGGGCACACAAAAAGCTGCATTCTCTACAAATCCATTAAACACAAAGCATGGTGGCCAACACTGTATTGGGTTGTGTTGCGTTTGGCTCCTGGGGACAACATCCAGGAGGACACAGCAGGAAATCTTTATAACAAAAGATTTGAGGTTTGAAGCTAGCCTTGGGTTAGCCTTCAGGGCAAAATTAAGGGCACATACCTTAATTTCCTGGAATAAAAGATGAGAAAGTCCTTTTGGCAGAAAGGACAGGAAAAAGCTTGAAGATTATTAAAGCCAACACAAATGTGGATAAACTTGTCTTTATTAGGAGATTTAATTCTACTTAAATAGTAGACAAGGGACAGTGATCACTCATTAGAGAGACATAGTGGCTGAGGGAGTCACGTTGGGATGAGGTCATACCAGGATAAGACAAGGGAAGGTATGGTATTCCAGAATGGGTAGATATTGACCCAAACCCATTGACAGAAGCAAGGAATTCTTGAACTTGAAACCAAAACCAGTAAAATCTTCACAGCTATCATTATTTGAAGGCCATATTGAAATAGCATTAATGGCACAATTTCTGAAATCTCCCCCCTCAAGATTGGACACAGAGAGTTGATATTTGCGGAGAAATTTGGAGTGAACACAGGCAAAAGGACGTCCAGAGGACAGCAATTTCACAGTATACTTGACACCTTTTTTAAAGATGACTTCACAGGGCCCAACCAAGAGGGAATCCAGCTTATGAGCTCTACCACCTGTACAATTCTGGTAGTAGAGAACTAGGTTACCTATTTGATACTCAGGGAGGGGGCTCTAGAATCATTGGACAGGGAGAGCTCCAGAGCCTTGACCTTGTAAGCAGTGGAATAAGCTGTCGCTTGGATGTCAATGATATGATTGGTTAAGTCTTTAACATGGGCCTCAGGATTTGCAGACACATCAACTTTGATCAAGGGGCTCCCAAGATTGAGGGGGTGGCAGCTTCACGTCCATACAGCATGGCAAAAGGGGACTGACCAGTTACTTGGTGTCTACTGAGTTGGTAAGCAAAGAGGGCAGCAGGGAGGAACATATCCCAATTGGCAGCGTCAGAGAGCGTGAGTTTCCTCATTATGGACACCAGGGAGGAATTGGCTTGTTTGACAGTTCCATTAGTTGAAGGGTTATATGGCACAGAGAAAGATTGATGGGTACTCATAGCTTTGACAATAGACGTGATGAGGCAAGCATTAAAATTGGTGCCATTGCCAGAAAGCAGGACTTGAGGGCAGCCATGTGGTAGAAGATGTCTTGCAGCAAGAAATTAGCAGTGGTCTTGGCAGTTATATCTTTTGTAGCTCTGGCTTTAACCCATTTGCTAAAATGGTCTATGACAACTAAGATAAATCAACACCCAGACCTAGACCAGAGGAAAGGCCCAACAGCATCAATACTCACAGTGTGGAAAGCATGCTTAGGGGGGATGAGCTTGAATTGGTGTTGGGACGGGCGAGGACATTAGAGTTGACACAAATGACAGGAGGCAAGAACATCAGGGATCAGAAGGCGCATGTTCTCCCAGTAGAAGTTTTTGCATAGCCAGTCATGAGTTTTGGCTATACCCCCATGCCCAGTGTCAATGTGAGATTGGAGGAGGATGGCTATCCTCATGCTAGGGCAAATTTAGGTTAGAAAGGCATTTTTGACTTTTTTGAAGAGCCGCCTATCTTGAATTACAGTGTCTTTGGATAGGGCTTGTAGCGCCAGTTAAATGTCTTCTGGCTCAGTGGTCCAAGAGTCAGGGTACCCTATTAATTTGTATAGGCAATCAGCGTCAGCGGGGTAGATAGCTAGTATTGGCATCCTTGACAAGTCATCAGCATTCTGATGTTGGGCCCCAGGAGGGTGTATCACAGTGAAATTGTACCCTTGCAGGCGCAGAGCCCAACATGCTAGTTGACCTTCAGGTTCCTTTAGTTGTTGCAGCCATTTGAGGGAGGAGTGATCTGTGACCACTGTGAAGTGGGTCCCATAGATGTAATGCCTGAACTTTTTTACAGCATGCAGCACCGCCAGACATTCCTTTTCAGTGACACTGTAGTTCTTTTTGTGTTTTTGAGGACCTGTGAAGAGTAGGCTACAGGTCAATCCACGCCTTTGTTGTCAACCTGGGCTAGATGGCACCCAGAGCTACTCCACTAGCGTCAGTATAAAAGATGAACTCTTTATCATAATCAGGATAGACCAAGATAAGAGCCTCTTTGAGCTTGGTCTTCAACGCTTTAAATGCTTGTTGTTGGCTGTCTATCCACTCAAAGGGGAAGTTGCAAAGCAGTTGGACAAGGAGTTCACTCAGTTCAGCAAAATCAGGTATGAACTGTTGGTAGTAGCCTATCATACCAATGAATACTTGAACCTCTCAAAGATTTGTGGTAGGTAGCATCTTGTTGATGGCTTCCACCTTATTATTCATGGGGAGGATTCCCGTTTGAGTGACCTCATGACCTAAGAACTTGAGTTGCTCTTTAAAGAAGGAGCGCTTGGAGGGTTTGAGCTTCAACCCAACTTCACAGATCTTGATGAAGACAGCCTTGAGGTGTTCCAAATGGTTGGTAAAGGTAGCACTGAATACAGTAATGTCATCAAGGTACACAAGGACACAAGAGAGTTTTAGATCTTGTAGGATGGAGTCCATAGCCTGTTGAAATGTAGCAGGGGCATTGTAGAGTCCTTGGGGTATACAAATGGGTTCAAAAAGGCCTTCTGAGATGATAAGCACAGCCTTTTCTCTATCTTCAGGAGATAAGTCAACTTACCAGTATCCAGAGGCTAGATCCATGGCTGAGAAAAACTTGGAGCCACCCAGCTGTCTGAGAGCATTGTCAATTCTGGGCAAGGGGTATGAGTCTTTCTTAGTGAGAGAGTTCAGGCGGCAATAGTACATTACAATGGGATGTCCTCTGTCCTTCTTCTTGAGTTGCAGTAACGGGGAATCCCAAGGTCTTTGGGAAGGAGCCATTAGCCCATTGTCTAATAATTGTTTGAGATCTTTAGACACCTGAGCATCCTCTATCCTACTACGGCAGTATGGTTTGGCACATAAAGGGGGTGCATCCCTAGTATTAATCTGATGTATGACCCCTTTAGCCAGGCCATAGTCCGTAGGTCCAGAGGCAAAGATGTTGCTTAACTGATTGAGAAAGTCCAACACGTCTTTTTTTGGATGGGAGACAATTGGGGGAAGTCAGCAGCGGTGAATAAGGAGAGAACTTGAGGATCATCTTCAGGTAGATTGAAATTGCTAAAAGTTTCAAAGGAATAGAGGGGGGGTCACTTGTTCTGCTCCCAGTATACAACCATGTCCTACAACCTGGCCTTGGGTCACCTGCATGGGCAGGGCTGTCAGGTTGGCAAGCAGTAATTGTACAGGCTCTTTGTGGGTTTGATCTAGAATCCTGGGACACAGGCAGGGTTCTTTATGGCTTAGGGATTCAGGTAAGTAGAGTTCCAAGAACAACTTTTCAGGTAGTTCATAGGAAATCTGAGAGTCAATCACCACCTGGGAGCCCAGAGGAATGGTGATAGCCGCTGGGGGAAGAAGAGGTACCCCTTCTTTTGCAGAGCAGGAAGGAGGAGGGGTACACATGTTGGAGGAATGAGTCCTATACTTGAGAGAGAAGATACCCATGGGGTACTCAAGCACGCAAGTTTTAAGACGTTTTCCTGGGAGGCGCAGAGGTTCCTCAAAAATTAAAGGGATCTCATATCCTAAGAGCAAAAGGTATCCATCTTGTAAGTTCACAATCCTTTTATACTCTCAAAGGAATTGTGTACCCACCAAGAGGTCATAGCTTTTGTTTGCAAGGACTACAGCGGGGGAAGCAATGAGGGGTTTCTCAAACCTCATGGGTAGAGTGGAGTAGGCACCAATGGCCCAGGTTTGTGCCATGCTAGCTGTGCCATACAACTGAGTGTAGTTGAGGTCAGGGGCCAGCTTAAGTTTCTTCATTAGTTTTGAAGATACTACGTTGACTGGAGAACCCATGTCCAAGATGGCTTTGATTTTAACCTTTTGGATTGATACTTCCACGCGGGTTGTATCTTTCCCAAAGGAAGGCAAGACTGCCAAAACATCTTGCGCAGCCTTGAGCTACTTTTCCCATTTAGCTAACATGCACCTTAAAGCAGGAATCTCCTTATACACATTCTGCAGTGGGAGAGATACAGTTACAATTTGGAAGAGAGCTTTGGCTAGCTTGGCTGCTTCCTCAGAAGAATCAACCAAGACAGGAGGTCAATGAGCTTGAGCTAGGTAAGGGCAAGCCACCATAGCTTTGGCTTCACTTGAAGGTGATCAAGAAGCGGTGGTGGTTTTCCCAGAGCAAAGCTTGTACAGGACAGAGACAGTTTCCAGAACAGCCAGAACAAAATAGTCATAACTATCAGAATCTTCACTATCAGAATCTTTAGGGTCTGAATCACTGGAGAGATTGTGGAATAGGTGAAGAATAGTTGGGCCAGAGGAAACAGAGCTTCCTCATCAGAAGGAGGATCAGGGGGAGACAGGGGAGATTGGTCAGCAGAGAGTGTCTCTGTCTCTAAGCTGACCTCTCTTTTCCCAACTGTTCCTTGGGGTCACAACCTTCCACTTGGGAATTAGTGAAAGTACGCAAATGGTGCCCTATTTGGCCACAGCTATGACAACCTTGCCTCTTAGTCTGTCCATCTGAACCCAGCGTCATAATGTGCGGCGTACAAGAGGTAGTCCCAGCATTAATGGCTTTATTTTCATGTACCACTGTACCCCCATGGGTCAAATGCATGTCTTTCAAGAGTGTCTTAATACTCTTCATAGAAGCAAGTGAAGCCTTGTGTACCTTAAAGTGTAGGCATAGAAGCTGGTTCACTTTCAAAGCATTTGAACAAGTCGTGTAAGCTTCCTGGGGGGTTAACTATCAACTGGTGATTAACTGTTGGCCTTCAATGTATAAACAATATGCAAACTCAGTCAGGGTTTTCTTGGGCTTAAAAGAAATGTTCATAAACGCATCCTTCTTGACCTCCAAGCTGAGATCTCCTCCAAACTCTTCAATAAGGAGACGCTTCATGTCCTCCCAAGTGACAATGGAGGGGAGTTTGGGGACCACCGCTTCTTGGCATGTGGAATAGAGACAGGTGAGGATATGTTCCTTTTTGAGTTCATCAGTAGCCCTACGCATTGCAGTCTCATAAATTGTTAGAAAGGCAGCAATGGTAGAGGTTTTAGGATCAAATATCTGTTTGAAGGTCGGTTTGTAATTTTGGTCAATGGAAAAGGACAAGGACTGACTGTTTTCACCTGCGTTGAGGACGTTAATATGAGGATTGTCTTCAAACTTGTATTCAGAAGCAGGTTTTCTAGCCCAGATAAGTCAAAGCCTCTCCTTTAAGGTGTCCAAGGTAGAGCTGTTCTGCCCACTGATATCCCTAGAGGTAGTGGCAGCAGCTCCATATTCATCAATCTTTATCTGTTGCACCAATAGGGTGCTGGCAATCCCATTGAGGAAAGTGGTCAGGGAAGTGGTCTGAGCAATCAAAGGGATGACCTGTCCATGCATTGTCTCGGTAAAGCAGGAGAGATTTTGTACCTCTCTTTCCAATGCGTCCTACCTATCAGCTACCTCATTTGTTACTTCTACAAGCTGATCCAGTGCACATGCGCAGTTAACCCAGGGTTGGCCTTCCAAACCAGAGCAGCAACCATGATTGCTATTAGCAGGAGTATTAATGACTTCAGTTTACTCTTCATCTTCAGACTCAGAGGACAAATTGTCAGTATTAGAGAGTTGTTATCTCAAGTACTCAATTTCTCCTTGCAAGGTAGCTACTTGATCAGTGAGAGAAGCAATGCAAGGGTCAGGCATAGGTTTGACTGGAGGGGGATTCTGAACAGAAGATTGACGCCAATTGGTAGCCTTGAGCTTGGCTATTGCTTTCCATACCTTGGCTTCAAAGTCAGATGGGACAGCAACAGGAGGAGCAGGAGAAGTCACCTCAGTAGACACGACTCTATCATCCACATAATTTTGTACTTGATATATGGTGTTGCCTAGTTCAGCTTTATCCAGACCATATTGATACTGCAGATGGTGGCCCCAAATATCAACATGAGCTCCAACCAGCTCAAGTTGAGCATTAATATGTTCTCAGAATTGGTTAAGTTCACTAACCAGAGTCTCAAAATCCTGGCAATGCTTTATAAGAAAGGCTTCAATTTGTCCACGACATATTGCTTGATGCATATTCAATTTGCATAGTTGATCCTTGATGTATCCAGGGAGCAAGGAACAAAAGGAATTTAGTGAGGCAATCAAGTACTTCTGAGAGGCCAGAAAGTTGCGCTGGTTATTGGAAATACACTCAAAGAGACTGTGGAACCATTCTTGATATGCCATAATTTGAGCATGGTTGTTTGAGACAGCGGTGGCTACAGCATTTAGAAGTTGGTTCTGGGATCCTAATGCAAGTTGATGGTGAACCAGGGCAGGTTGGATAAACTGGTTGACCAACACGCCAATTGTATCCATGGACTCCATCAGCGTGGGGGGAGACAAAAGTCCAAGAGGAAGGAATACAGGTCTTCAGAAGCATACCTGGGATGGAGACCAGGGATAGTGTGCATTTCACAGTGCCAGAGTGTAGCAGGGAGTGGGCGGCAGCACAAGCTTGCTTTTAGTTGAGAGAGAAAGCTAGAAGAGGGCCCACAAGGGCCCGGGAGACAGAACCAATACCATGGGAGTTGAGGGAGCATTGGTGATGTATTCTTCTAGAGAAGAACTAGAGACCTTAGGTTGCTCAGGTACTTCAGAAACAAAGGGAGAAGGACCAGAGAATGCGTGTTGGAACGGGGTAACCAAGGGGCTTGCAGCCCCTGTACTGAGCACCATTTTGTTGTGTTTGGCTCCTGGGGACAACATCCAGGACAACATGGTGGGAAATCTTTATAACAAAAGATTTGAGGTTTGAAGCTAGCCTTGGGTTAGCCTTCAGGGCAAAATTAAGGGCACATATCTTAATTTCCTGAAATACTAGATGTGAAAGTCCTTTTGGCAGAAAGGACAGGAAAAAGCTTGAAGATTATTAAAGCCAACCAAATGTGGATAAACTTGTCTTTATTAGGAGATTTGATTCTACTTAAATAGTAGACAAGGGACTGTGATCACTCATTAGAGAGACAGAGAAGCTGAGGGGGTCACGTTGGAATGAGGTCATACCAGGATAAGACAAGGGAAGGTATGGTATTCCAGAATGGGTGGATATTGGCTCAAACCCATTGACAGAAACAAGGAATTCCCAAACTCAAAAGCAAAACCAGTCAAATCTTTGCAGCTATCATTATTTGAAGGCCATATTGAAATAGCATTAATGGCGCAATGTCTGACAGGACGTTCAGGAAGTTTTAGGCCAATGCAAAGTATGTGAGAAATTTGCAAAAGCAATACTCTACCTAAGTTGGTACTACCTATTTGCACACAACTGCCCTTCAAAGTGTGGGCCCTAGAAATTGTGGGCCCCATGACAGATAAACACATTGAGAAGAAGTATATCATTACAGCAATAGACTTTGCCACACAATGGCCAGTGGCACAAGCAGTAAAAACATATACAGGCAATGATGTGCAGCAATTCATAGGGAAAGAAATCATCAGAAAGTTTGGAAATCCAGAACTCCTGATAACCAATGGAGGCAAAGAATTGACCTCTGAGGATACCAATGTATACCTCATCAAAAATGGGGTCCAGCACACAGTGACAGCCCCTTACCATCCTCAGGCCAATGGACGCATGGAGAAGCTGAATGGCAGCCTCATGCAAGCCTTGGCCAAGCTCACTGCTGGGAGACCTGAGGAATGGTACAGGTAGCTACCAAGTGCATTGCTTGTATGCTGGACTTGTGTGAACAGATCCACTGGGAAAAGCCTCTTTGAGCTAGTTTATGGCACACAGCCCAACATCATCCAAGCATTATCAGGACCCAAACTGGAAATATCAAGTAAAGTCACATCCTGTTCAGATCCCCATGTCATACAGGCTAATAACAGTCAAGCAGAAAGAGAAAACAAGCAACTATAAAATACCTTTGTCCCCATCCAAGACAGACATGAGAGTGGCAACAAAATTTGGGACATGAACATCAACAAGGGAAACTACAAACAAAAAAGTGGGCCCAGAAATTCCTGAAGGTAAACAAAAACAACACTTACCCTGTTCAAGGACTTGTAAAACGTAAATAAGACAAGACAAGATCCTCCACCATGATTGCCTGAGAGCCTGCAAGGCAAGACAGAAACAATGCAAGACTGTCCTACCCGCCACAGAATAACAATTAGTCCAGTATGGTGCCTGGGCTCTCAACAACCTCCCTGACAACCTGCCCTCAGAGGAGGCTGACCTTCAGTTTGAGGGGTGTCAAAACAGCAATCTCAACCCACCAGCAAGGTTCTGAGTAAGCGGGTTTACAACCTGAAATCCAATTAGCCAGCCACTTGAAGCCAGATTAGGAAGTCAACTAAAATTTCCAAATACAACAACATGAACAAAAATGATTCCATACAGTGGATACCTTGTTTTGGCGCTTGACTCATTACCAGGATCAAGCCGCCCCCTTCACCATTCAACTGTGTGATCAACATAATCATGTTCCTGTTATTCTTGATTCACAATGACTATATAATTGTTATCTCTCAATAAAGATTATTATCTAGTTTCCAAATGTTTTCCCCTTGTAACTCTGCTAAAACAGCACAGTTATGACAGTAGAAATGTTTTTCTTTTTTGATTTTAATAGAATTTTTATTGCTTTGTTAGTATGGGTTTTTCAAGGGAAGATAACTTTGAAATCATTGAGGAGCAGTACCAGGAGCTACTCCAAGATCCAGCTGCTGAGCTAACAAGCGCAACCACTGTCTTTCCTGTGTACACCCAATTTAATACAAGCCATGAGGAGGATGAGTTGTATGTGTCGCCAGGCCCATCCACAGGTGGCTTTTCCAATAGTCAATATGATGGTCCCCAAGATCAGGCCCAACCTGCTCCTGTGCCACATTTTGGAAACTGGACAACTGTAGCCCCCTCCAACCCAATCCAACCATTGCTTGAGAATTCAGGCCAATCAAATCTTGCCCTATCTAATCAGAGTACCCTTGTTCCTTAAGTCCTCCAAAAATGGCAAGTCATCACAAATGAGATCATTAAAGAGATCATTAGCCTCAATTTGATTGGGGTAAATTTTGCCAAATTTACCACTTGGCTTCAATTCACTAAGGCAGTGATCAAGAAGGAGTTCCAAGCCCTCTTGAAGAGAGGTGGTGCAAAGCTGGCCAAGAAGCCAAAGAACCAGATTGACTCACAGATCAAGAAGGGCATCCCCTAATGCTTGAATTCCTCCAACAGAACCCATACCTCCATTTTATCAAGGTCCATTGCCTACTTGGGCTTCAGGGCATATTTATTTCCAGTCTCACTGCACAGCTCTGAATGCACGGACTTGTAGTCAGTGTTATGATTCTGATCAACCAATCAGCCAGCCAATGAGCCGTATGGTTGATCTTATTTGCCCTATGACCGTGCAATTAGTGCCACCCTCACCTGCTGCCTGCCCTCCATTTTGGACAATGCAATCTGTATATCTTACTAT
Organism: Entomophthora muscae; assembly: GCA_014839935.2. NCBI lineage: Eukaryota > Fungi > Entomophthoromycota > Entomophthoromycetes > Entomophthorales > Entomophthoraceae > Entomophthora > Entomophthora muscae. The sequence goes on from QTSX02007200.1 coordinate 245,449, forward strand.
AAATTTTCATTAAAATTCAATGATTATGGTACTTTAAGTAAAAAGAACACCCTCAAGGGTAAAAGTAATCAGATGGGATTGTGATTGGTTTGTTCCTTGAAGTTCCCCCAAAAGGGACTGTATTTTACCAAACCACAACCAGTTACACCAATGGGTACTGGTATAGGAAATTCCTCTCTGGCCTGCTTGCCACCTAGAGCTTGGCCAATTCCAGCTTCAAAATCTTCCTGAGCCATCAAATGGAGTGCGCTGAAGTGGCCTCCAAGAAAATACAAGCAGACAGCCATGATGTATCAATTTTTTCTTCTGGTAATGCAGATCTTCACCTGGGTGATGTGTTGTTCTTCAACATTGGAGACACCATCCATGGGCGCAACCCCACAACCTTCAGCCAGGTGATTAGTGCGGCCAACAACCCTATTGTGCTTTTTCCCCATCAGAAGGCTGCTGAAATGTTTATAAAGATGGCCTTCAATCCTCTTGGCAGCAGCTAATCACTATAGAACCCACAGCTGTCCTCTTGCAATTCTCTGGTGTACAAGCCAATTGCTGTCCTCCCTGAGTTTGAATATGATGCCATGTACAATCAATTTCTCCAAGCCAATCAAGGCACTCAATTACCTCTGGGCTCTCCAGCTGCCCTAGTCCCCATCCAACCAATCCAGCTATTTGGAACCCCCAGCCAATCAAGTCCCCCCCTCAACCCAGTCTGCCACCTAGTTTTCACTATCCACTTCCCCATTTTTCCCAATAAAACTCACCCCCCCCCCAATTTTTTATTTTATCATATATATTGGTATAGCTTTTATGTATTTTCATTATCATAATGTATAACTTACATTTAAATACAGTGATTATTGATTTTTATCTTGCCATAAGTTAAATTTGGTTGCTTTAATATTGATTAATTTTATTGTTTTCTATTATAACTTTTATATATTCAAAGTGCTACAATAAATTAAATTTAAAAACTATAAGTGCTAAAGACCAGCCAATTGGAATGGGTGTACATATGGTGTCTTTGTGCTTGGCTCAGACCAGACACGCCTCAGTTATTGCACCCAGTCTAACTTAATAAAATAAGCCTGCTGAAAATATGAGATGTCTTTGTTTGAAAATTGGCACACCAATTTGTGGTCAATCTAGCACCAGAGAACCCAGTGGTCTGGTGCTAGATTGACCGCAAGTTGGTGTGCCAATTTTCAAACAAAGACATATCATATTTTCAGCAGGCTTATTTTATTAAGTTAGACTGGGTGCAATAACTAAGTTGTGTCTGGTCTGAGCCAAGCACAAAGACACCATATGTACACTCATTCTAATTGGCTGGTCTTTAGTACTTATAGTTTTTAAATTTACTTTATTGTGGTGCTTCAAATATATTAAAGTTATAATATAAAACAATAGAATTAATAAAAATAATCCATCTCACTGCATATATCTCTGGAATATATAATCTACATCTAAACCCTGAGTGTGATCATTTTTAATAAATATGTACTTTGGGTCAAAATTGCACACTGATTTGAGAACAAATCATGTTTTACTTGGACAAAACATGTATATGAAAAAATATTTTATTCATGATACTAAGAATGGGTTGGTATATACAGTAGTTTTTAAAACTGTTGAGATAAACAAAAAAGCTCAGTCTAAAAACAAATACAACTCAGTCTAAAAGCAAAATCAAGTTGGATCCAAATTTATTGTAATTTAAAGTAAATTCTTTAATTTTTGATTTTGCTTTTAGACTGAGTTTTATTTGTTTTTAAACTGAGGTTTTATGTTCATCTCAAAAGGTTTGAAAACTACTGTACAATAAATAAAGATAATATTAATATCAAATGAATGGTATTACTTAAAGCCGTTAGGATTTCTTGATATTGACTAATTAACAGATTCAACAAAATAACGCAGGCCAGCAGTTAATTACTCTTAGTAATGGTCTCAACAAAATAATGTGGGCTGCAGGTTTGTGGAATCAATGATCAAATCATATCCTGGTATTAACAAAATCCTGATTCCTGATTAATGAGCAAAGCATGCAGATATTGTGGAATTAATTAGTCTAACTCGACAACCACCTCAAACATGCTTCTCATTATAATTGCTGTTCTAAACTTTAATTATATCCTATAACAAGGGCTATCATATGAGCCATCATCTAAAACACTTCTAGAAGAGTCCAACATGGACTGGGCTGTCAGGCCAAACACTCTAATATAAAAGGCTTTGAGTCTATTGTATTAGAATAGCTCTGATTAAGTGAAAAAATCATCTCCATAAACTAGTAGCCAACCACTGGCTAGCTAGCCCAGGAAGTGGCCCAGGTAGACAGAAAGGAAATCAATCTGCGGAAGATGTCAAGCAAGCTTCTGTCAAAACCACCCCAAAAAGTCTGGGCCTCCTGCCGTGTTGTCCTAATGCTACTTCAGTCTCATCTAGCGCTGTGAGCTAACTTGGATACAATGTGTGCATGCGGACTTTCTTCAATCCAGTCCATTAGAATAAAAGACTGATGATTCTGTATTGACTTGAATATTGAGCCAAGTCCTATTTTCTTAATACAATCCTCTCTTAGGCTTTAAGTGGAGAGCAAAAGATGATACTGCTGTCATACAGTATATTTATATATAGTAAAATATAGATACAATACATGAACCTATATCCAGAAGTAGTAAGAAACATCTCAAATCCTCCAGGCCTTGAACCCAGTCAGACTTGCTATTCTGATGACAACAAAATATTCTGGGCCAAAGGTTACGCCAAAGTTGCAGGTTCTCTGTACTTTCCTTAAGTTAGAAGACTTATGATATCATCTGGCAGATGATAAAATACCACAGTCCACAGTTTTCTGACAAAAACCAAGAAAAAATCAAATGAAATCAAGATATATTTATTAAATCTCTATTAGATACAAAATAATAGATATAGTGTATTATGATATTTTATTGGTATAAAAGGGGTTGGGGTAAGAACAAGTAAAACATGTTGAAATTGGAGGTGATGATCAAGGATTTGGATACAGCAGTGACTAAAATCAGGGAGGTCAATCAAAAGGCAAAGGACATGCTAAAGGAGGTGGTGTTGGAAGGCAAAAAACTAGACAAAATTACCATGAATGCTGTGGAGAAGAAAATACCCAATACTACCAACAAACTTGCAACCAGGCTTCTAAATATACAAAAAGATGTTCTCGCTGACCTACAGTTTAAGTCACAGGGGTTTGCAACCACAGAGGCGTGGTTAAAGGATCCCAAGATGCTTAAGCAACTAAAAAACAAAAACCAACAGAAGACCAGCCACCAACTAGTGACAAATCCTGTGAAGCAGCTCCTGTCAAGAGGGTAACAGGTAAAGATATAGAAGAAGGTAAAAATAAAACATCACATAAATAAAAGGATTATACTAAATTTTTTATTTATAGAAGAAAACAAAGAGGTAGTCTGACAATACCTAAAACCCTATATATCTCAAACATTTACAGCAACTTGTCTCCCACATAGGGCGTCAGCTAGTCCTGACGCCAGCTGCTGCCTCTGATATGAATAAAAACTAGAAAACATTGTCCTATGCAACAAGAACAATTTAAGCACTCCAACCAAAGCAAGATAACTCCAAATGGTGGGTCTTGGCTTTGGCCACAGCCCCTAACCTGCACCTTGACCATTATGTTCTTCTCCCTGGCTTCTGCAAGCTCTTTTTCATGCTTGTCTGGGACTTTGTTGGAACTATACCATACCAAAACCACCTAAGATGGAGAGAGGACAAGAAGAAGTATGTTTCTGTTTCCCAACTGAGCACACAATATCCCATATCCTAAAAAATTTTAAAGAAAAAATAACAAAGCTTAGCTATAGTTTGTCTGACATCCTGCCCACAGTTGTAGATGTCCTTGGAGACTTTGGGGCCTCCTGGTGCTCAAAGACGGGAATACTGCCAACAATGAAAAAAGCCTTTGCCAACATGTCCTTTAAAAATAAAATCAGTCCCCTATACAACAAATTTTGTGAGTTCTCAGCCCTGTTTGCAGGGCAGAGACTTCACTTGATTGTTTACCTAGGTTTTATTGTACTGATGTGGATTAAAGCAGAAGCACACAACTGGTCTGCTTTAATAATAAAGCTGGATGAAGTTTGCCAATTATTAGATGGAAAAAATTGCCCCTGGATACAGCTCAATAGAGCATGTTATTCAGGATTCAGTTATTTTTGCTACCACATATGGGATGGCAGCTCCACCGGAAAAATCCTCCTGGCCAATCATATCATAGTGCTCTGTACTCAAGCTGCCCCAATTTATATAGTACAGGGTCAATGTCAACATATGTGTTGTCAATAGAAATTACTAGTCTATTTCAATGTCAAGTCCTGGTTTTCCACCGCTCCCACCCCCAATAAAGCTCTAAACCTAAATACAATTTTTGAATTATATATATAATTTCTTTGCAATATAATCTAATCAAATCATCTATATCCAAAAAATAGATACATAATAAAAAATAAATAATTATGTATGTTCATTCCTTCAATTGGCTTTGCTTTGTTAATTTTTATTATACCTGACAGTATACAGGCAGAATCACAGAAATAAAGTCAATATAAAAAACTAAATTAAACAAATATTAAAAATAAAATGCAAAGAAAACATTTGGAATAGCAAAGCCTTTAATTGATTGGATGCTTGGAGAGGCACACAAGGAGAAATAAATCCGTGTGACCATAGAATTTGGCAATGGTTTTGGCTGAGAGGGTATGGACACCAACCTGCAGCAAATTAAACAAGTCCTCAGGCCCAGGTGGCACCCCTTTTTGACTACTTGTTTGACCCACCCAAAGACACCCCTAATTGGGTTGAAGAATGGGGAATAGGAGGGGAGGAAGAAAAGGTGCAAATTGGATGTAACCAATTGTTGGGAGCCAATTTTCACACCATGCTCAATCACTGGGAATTCTGCAAAAATTTCTGCTACCTTGTTAGACCAACGTTATCCAGCACAATAATGTTGGTGACACCCAAACTGGTGACTCAGAGGTGCTCCCAAACCAATCAGAGAAATTCCAGAAAGGGTCCACTATTATGAAAACCCTTGATCATCTGGTATAGTTCAATACTAAGGGGACCAAGAAGAGCTACCATTGAGTTGGAAATAGAAAACATAGCCTCACTTTGGGGCATGCCATTCTTTTTTCCTTTGGGGACATACCCATATTTATTGTGTATTGACAGCACAAAGGAGGGCTTGTCAATGTAGTAGAACTTTACTGTGCCCTTTTACTTCAGCACAGTGCACATCTTGGCATATTTCTGGAGGTAGGCAATATTGTCTTGGCTGTTCTAATTGTATGAATAAACCCCAAGTTTTTTCACAAGAATCTTAATGTCAGGATTCTCCTTCTTTAATTTTGCTGCTAGCATCTTTTTAAGAGCAACCAAGTTTATTTTATCCAAGCCTTTGGTTCAATTCACAACAAATTTTAAATCCTCAACACCTCCCCATTTCATCCCCTTGCTCTACCAGTCAATTTTACCTACATTAACTGTTATTTTCATCTTTGAGCTTATCTTTCTCTTCACAAACAAGCTTTAAGCCTGGTACCTATGCTCAAAGTTATTTTAATCAAGCCCAAAACCAATTACCTTTTGCTTTTGCTTTTCTTCTCTTCCCGCTCACGTCAGCAGTTTGGAATAAGTTTTCCCGTGCTTCTGTCTCTGCTCTTCTTTTGGTTCAAACCAAACATTCAATCAATGTTTTCCTTGTCTCCTCCTTAACCTTGTGCCTAACTTTTTAGGGCTAAATGCCAAGAACATGTGTTTGTGTTTTGATCTTTATTTCCAACCCAGCTAACTACTTTTTTTAGCCATCCTCCCCTTTATCTTTTAACTCAAAATCAGACTTGAATAAAAGCCTGAGTTTTACTCAGTCTCAACATAAGTTGATATTGTTTGACTTGCAACCCAAAAAGGTAATTTTTAGGTTTTGTGGCTAGTGATTTTTTCTTAACTCTTGCATCCTCCCATCTTAGTTAAATGATTCCATTTGATTACACTTTTCATCAGTTAGGCAACTTTTATAGTGGGACTCACACTTTGATTGTTGATAGTTTTAATCCATCAGCTAGTGGTTAACACTTTCCAGACTTAGAAATTGACGTCCTTAAATAAATTTTCAGTCATTAAGACTGGTCATTATTTTTTTTCTTAGGATTAATAAATTGCCTTAGCTGTAAGGTCTTGCCCATAGTGGTGCAAGGTTATAAACCAGCGTGTGTAAGGCATTAGGATTCAGATTTAAAAGGTATAAAAAGGTTAGAACTGTCTGAAAACAATCTTAAAGAACCCTGCTAAAAATCTATACTGAGTTACTAAAGTAGTGATCAAGTTTAAGAACCCTAAGCAAAGAAGATAAAATAAGGTGTTTATTAGTGAACAATTGGTAACTAAAGGAATGTTGATATTTGGATATTCTCCATCAGCAAATTGATACATATAGCTATTGAAAGATTCCTTAAGGAAAAACAATGGATACAACAAGCCTAAGGCTTGTTGTTTTACTAGTTTCATTTATTTAAGGAAAGAAAAGGCTAAAATTTAAAATAAATTTAATAAAAATGTATAAATTTCTAGAAATTTAAGATCTCAAAGTTTAAATTTGGTAAAAGGATTGAAGGGTAGAAATCACTTAGAATTTCAGCATAAAGCCTACTCCTCACAAGTTCTTTATTATATAGGCTTGTTTTTTCAGTTTTGTGAAGATCAGTAGGGAGGGAAACAGCCAAGAAAAGGAGCAACTGGAGAAACCCAAAGAAGAACCTGGAGAAAGGAGAGCTGCAAAGCCCAACAGAAGTTGCAGATCAGCAACGTGAAACTGGAGAGCAGCAACAACGTAAGCAGGAGTTTTGAAAGGTAAGAATATGTGAAAATATTCTAACTTTAAAGTAGAAATATATAATAGGATAGAGTAGAAGACAGAGCAACAACAATGACAACAATTTGAACGCAAATAGCAAAAAAAACAAGGTAATTAACTTTAAAATAATTAAATATTAACTCCCAATTCAAAATTTCAATATTAAGAATACTGAAAGATTTAAATTGATTGTAAACAACAAATATGATAAATTTAAAGAGCCTGCCCTTTGGGGCAGGCCATCACATTAGCCCCTACTTTACTTCATATAAGCTTTTAGCAGTTCTTGCCCAGTTATTGTTACAAATCTTGCTTACCTTCCTATATTTGAGAAAAATAAATATTCTTGGCTTAAAGGCTTTAGTTTACAATAATTTACCCCAAGCCTTCAGACCTTACAATTTGTCAGAAAATCCTGATTTATTAGGGTTGACTGATCCACATTCCTATTAAAGAAATGGGTTTAAAATAGACGAGCCACAGCCAGATCAAAACGTCTATTCCAGAATATTGAGAAACCATACAAGACTGATATAGTTTGCAATCCAAAAGACACCTGAGACATTCTGGTCTCAGATCATTGGTTAATCCGGAGCTTCTGCTATGCATTCCAAATCCCAAAATAGACACAAACCCAACCTAGAGAATAAAGGCGGGGAATTACAACATCCTGTTTCACTGATAAGCAAGACAGAAGACTGCCTGGGCAGATTTTGTACATTACACCAAGCGCAAGGCAGGATTGGCCCTATGGATTTCAACTTAGTTGGCCTCAACTAAGTCAAGGGATATCTAGGCTGAAGAGAAGTAATCAGCAGCCTAGAATATTGCCTCATTCCAAAACCTTATTCAGGTTTAGAATCCAACTCTGGGAGTGAAACTAGTAGCTTGGGGATGATAGGCTAGCTAGTAAGAGTTTTCTGTAGTTAGACGCCAGTCTGACTGCTAGCTTCACACTATAAAAAGTCCTTCCAAGGTCACTTGGAAGGCAGACAAAAATAAAAAACACCAACATTACTACTAAGCCAAAAATTAGTAGTGTCAAGTACAATAAGAGTGTATTATTGATACTTCAGGATCCTGCCAAACCACCACAAACGGTGTTGCGTCTAAAGACCACAGGACTCTCCTTTCATCTGGCTCAAGCAGCAACGGAACCCAGCCTGTTGCAGAAACCATCCACACCAATTGGAAACACATCTGTCCTCATACAGATATCCAAATCCCAGCATGTATAATACACCTAATAAAAACTACATATCTTCTTCTCCTTCAAGAACCAAAAATCTTGACAGTGGTGCTCACTACAAAAATGAGTTTCCATTGGTGTCAAGTCAAGGCGCTGTCTTGCCCTTGTTGATCCCCAGCTTTGTTGATAAGTATGGGGGGATACATAGAGACCAGTGACACAGAGCAAGACCAATCTTTCCGTTTAGAGCTGACTCCATATGAAGCACCCACGCTTCCACTGTATATGATCCAGCTAGACATTATAGGGACTGCCGTTGCCATGGGCCAGCAACAATACAACGTAGAAGAGATACACACTGTCTTGCAACATGGTAGACGTAATCTCAACAATCCCCAGGGCAACACCAAGTTCAATTTGATCCAGATTGATGGTACTACCAACAACCTGAGTAACAATTTCCACAGATACCAGGACAACACTTGCACCCAACTGGGGCAGCTCCTCCAACTGGATCAGAGCAGGGCCCAAGAGGTGCTTGCATATTTTGTGCATCCAGCAATCAAACATCTCCAACAACTTGTTGCCAGGCAGGAGCTGGAGCTGAACAAGCTCAACCGCTTTTGCTCCAAGCTGCAGTCAACCAACTTTAATTTGGTCAGTTGACTGAATGTCAGCTTTACAGCTGTACAGACCGTTGTGGCAGACCTATGTGACTCCACCGCCTTTGCCCATGATAGGGTAGACAAGATACTTAACCAATTCAATAACCAGTTGGCCAGCTTGTTGATGGTGACCTAGATAATTGAAGCCTGAGTGCACAATGGGTTGCAGATGTAACCAACCATTGTGTAACCTTAAGCCCTCACGTGCAAGCGTTGTCAAGCAGCCAAATCATGTAGGTCTTTTTACTCAGCAGGAGAACTTGCACCAGTTAATTAGAGTCAATTTCACCAAGAAGGACGCCTGTTACTCCAAGGTAGTCAATTACGTCAACGGAATTGCAGAGATGGTCAACAAAATGAAGACCACTAGCCGTAGCCAGCATACTGTTCATGATGAACAGGAGGACCATCAGTGCTTCCTGGATCATATTGAATACACTGAGAACCAGATGAAGCCATGGGACGCAGTAAAAGATGCACATAATTTTGTATCTGAGCTGTATAAAGATAAGCAGGGCTCCGCCGTGATCTTGCTGCCGCTGAGTTCCAGACCAAGGAACTGTTAAACTGCCAGGATCTTTTAGCCAGTACAATATTAACAGCTGAGAACAACTACAGTTCTCTACTAGAGCAGTTACACAGAAATAAAACCTCACGTAAGGAATTTGAAGCTAATGTGTTAGCCAGACTGGCTAGATTGGAAAATATAGCCTCCTCTGAAAGTAGCATGTCTTTAGGCAGAAGAGTGTTGCCTGTACCAGCATCAAGTCCAGAACAGCAGAAAAACTGAAATTGCCTGATTTCTTTGACCTCTTTCCTGACCACATTAGTAATGATTCAGGTGACATCCTTAGAGTTCCTCAAGGAGTGCCAGCCTAGCCTCCTCTTACTCCTTTGGCAGTACCATGTGCTAGTAATACCCACGCCACTAGAAAGGAATCTATGGAACCAACTGTCCCTGATCATAAGTTTAAGCCGCTTAAACTGCCAAAGTTTGATCAAAATGGAAACATTCAAACTTTCATCTGCCTCTTCAAAATGTCCATGAGAGGTGCAAGTGTCAAAACCGCAGGCTCAACCCGCCAACAAGGTTCCAACCAAGCGGGTTTGTGACCCGCAATCCAATTACCTGGACACCCAAAGCCAAACTAAGAAGTCAACTCAAACTACCAAATCTATCAACATGAACAGATGATGATCCTTCACGGTGGATATCCTGATTTGGCACTTGACTCACCATCAGGATCAAGTCACCCCCTTCTTCCATTCAGCTGTGTGATCACCAATCTTGTTCCTACTATCCATTGATTCACAATAGCTATATAATCACTATCTTGCAATAAAGATTATCATCTATCTTCTAAATATTTTTTCCCTGTGTAACTCTGCTAAAACAACACAGTTACGACATTGGTAGCACAGGAAGGTTCTCCATCCTACCTTATCTTGAAAAATTCCGCCTATTGCCCGCACACGCCGCGGCCAAAAAATCCTCAACAGAATCATGTCTGGCCTCCCGCCTGACTGGACTCTGTATACCCCTGGTACCAAGATACCTGAAGATTTTGTTCTCTACCAAAACACAGTGATCCTGCTACCTGCCTTCAACGCCCTGTCCTCCCAAGGGTTCTTTCAGGCACCTTCCTTGATCACAACCAGCTGACAAAACCACCATGCCTGCCTATGTTGCACAAAGACTTTGCAGCGCCGCCTTGGAACCCTTTGCAGGGGCCAACAACAACAACGCTGCCGCATGGATTCACTCCGCCTAAAGCAAGCTGGCTCAGATGTATTGCACAGCAATTTCGGATTGCAGAGATCTCCATTTGCCTGACCCATAACACTGGCACTGGTGTGACAAGTGGCATGAAGAACACACTGACAAGAACTGGGACACCTTCAAACAGGACTTCTTGGCGAGGTTTGTGCTTAAGGATACGGCATTCATGATCATACACCAAGTAAAGAACCTGACCCAGACAGGCACTGTTAAAGAACTCACCCACACCTACAAGAAACTCCGTCTCTGTGCCCCATCCAACATGGCCTTTGATACCCAGCAACACACCTCATGTACTACAATGCTCTCAAGTTGCATGTGATGAGACATGTGAACCTGGACCAAGTTACCAACCTGCAAAGCCTGTACTGTGAAGCAGAAAAAGCGGAACAAACATCCAACACTCTACACAAGGCAAATACTGGGAAACAAGAAAGGCCCAAGGACTCCCATCCAAGCAGGCGCTCCTCTTGACCGCCCCCTGGAGGCAAAGGCAACAACAACCACAAACCTACAGGTTTGAATGGGAATTTGAATGGGAATAACAGCCATCAAACCGTACCCATTTCCGCGTCACCGCCACCCAAGGCAACCAAGATGAGGGAAAAGCCCAGGGAGAGCACTAAGCAAGCCAAGCTCTCCCCACGCAACTCCTGACTTGCCCAACAATGAATACTGACCTGAGGACGTGGACCAATGCCCAATGATCCAAGTGCCCTCGGAAGACCCGGTACTATACACCATTGCCAGACATCCCAATAAATTGATGTCTTACCCTTTCTGCTTTTGCAGTTACACAGGCTCAGCATTCCTGGACTTGGGCGCAGACCAAACTTTAGTCAACAGCAGCTTTGTGGATAAATTCAAGCTGGCCACTAATCCTTTGCGGATTAAAAACGTGGTCCTGGCTGATGAACACCACATTGCCATGACAAAGAAAACTGCCCCCTTCTCTGTCATGCTTGAGAACCTCCACTCCACCATTTAAGGTCCTGTCATTGACTTCCCTAAGTTTGACATTGTACTGGGGCTGGACTGGTTACAGAAAAACAACCCCCACATGGATTGGGCGACCTCAGTGTTGACCATCAAGCGTGAGGGTGTCAACCACCAAATCTACCTGGACTCTGTAGACCAACTCCTCAAGATCACGTCTTTGTATGCATCACAGAGACCTTGGATGAGAAGAAAAACCTGAAAGCAATCAACTGGGACTCCTGCCAGTATGAAATCATACACTTCAAGGACCACCAGGACACCTCCACGCCGCAAGATTGCAACATTGTGGCCCGTCACCCAGAAATCTTTAAGGAGGCGTTACCTGGGCTACCCCCTGAGAAACACATCCAACACTCTATCCAACTCAAGTGGGCTGTGCCCAAGGCACGCCCCATCTATTGACTGCCCCCAAACAAGGACAACGCTCTGCACGCTTATCTCAAGGAGGCATTGGAAAAAGGACTTATCCGCCCTACAAAGTCTCTCTTTGGGGCTGCTGTATTCTTTGTGGCTAAAAAGGACGGTACCTTATGCCTGATCACAGACTCCCACGCCTTAAACAAAGTCACCATTAAGAATTGTTACCCATTACCATTAATCAACAATCTCTTTGACGCCTTGGGAGGTGCCTCTGTCTTCTCCAAGATTGATCTAACTTCAGATACAACCAGATTCATATCAAGGAGGAAGACATCCCCAAGACAGCCTTCCGCACTAAATACAGCTCCTACAAATGTGTGGTACTCAACTTTGGCATGACCAACGCCCCGTCCACCTTTGTAACCTTCATGAACAAAGTGTTTGCACCACACATAGGCAAACACGCCCTAGTGTACCTGGACAATGTTATTGTCTACAGCCCCTTGGTGGAACAACACCACAAAGACCTGGAGGAAGTCTTTGCAACCTTGGCACAGCACAAACTGTTGGCCTTGCCCTCCAAATGCCAGTCCTTCCAGGTGCAACTACCCTTCTTGGGACACATAGTCTCAAAAGACGGCATCTAAACTGACAGCCAGAAGATACAAGCCATCTGCAAAACGCCACCTCCCAAAGACAAATCAGAACTCTGCACCTTCTTGGGAATGGTGGCCTATGTACAACACTTCATCCCCAACTGTGGCGTCTTGACCGCCCCCTTGTCTGCCATAACAGGCGCCAAGTCCAATTTTGTATGGACCTCCCAACGTGACCTCTGTTTTAGACGTCTCAAGGAAATCTCATGACAGCTCCCATCTTACAATACCCCAAACAAGATGGAGAGTACCAGATGGAAACCGACACTTCAGATGCATCCATTGGGGGAGTAAAATGAATTAAGAATAGTGATGGTGACTTCCTGCCAGTAGCCTACAAGTCGTGCAAACTGACATATGGCAAGTGTTGATACCCAATCCACAACAAAGAACTGCTGGCCATTGTACACTGCCTAGTCAAATGAGCTGTTACCTGGAACGGCAGGAAGAATTCACAGCACTAACCGACTATAATTTGCTCATCTACTTCAAGACACAAGCAAACCTGTCACACCGCCAAGTGCGGTGGATGGAAATCTTAGAAAGGTTTAACATGCTCATCCAGTATAAGCCTGGGGCTGAGCTTGCCATGGCAGACGCCCTGTCCCATCTGTATGTCCGCGCTTCTAGGGAAGAGAATGGGCTCAACCCAGACTGGCCTCTCCTAGTGCTACATAAAAAAGACAAAGGGTTCCCTGCAGGCACAACTGATATCACCAAAGAAATGGTCATCAAGAATGAACACCTTTTTGCTGATGTATATGGAACCCTTCACAGAAAAATGTTGGATGGCACAACAATTCCCTACATCCTCACACATCAACAAGTCAATACCATTCTTTTCTACCACAGAGATCTTGGACATACTAAGAGCTGAAATCTATACAAATTCCTAAAAAATAAAGCCTGGTGGCCAACCTTATACTGTGATGTCCAGGAAGTGCTAGAACAGTGCAAGGTTTGCAAAAAGTTTGCCAAAAGCAAAACTTTGCCTAAGTCTGTACTTCCCATTCAAACCCAACTACCGTTCAAAGTATGGGCTCTTGACATTGTGGGCCCCATGCCAGGAAAGCACAACAACAAAAAACACATCATCACAGCCATCAATTTTGCACCAAGGTGGCCAGTAGCCCAAGCGGTGAAAACACACACCAGTAACAACGTCCAACAATTCATTGGCAAGGAAATAATCAGCAGGTTTGGAAAGCCAGAACTCCTGATAACTGATGGAGGCAAAGAATTGACCTCTGAAGACACCAATGTGTACCTCACTAAAAATGGGGTCAAACACAACGTCACAACACCATACCATCCACAGGCCAATGGACGCATAGAGCGGCTTAATGTTAGCCTTGTGCAAGCCCTAGCCAAACTCACTGCCGGGAGACTTGAAGACTGGTATAAGCAGCTACCAACTGCATTACTTGTGTGCCAAACCCAAGTGAACAGATCCACTGGAAAAGCCCATTTAAACTGGTATACAGCACACAGCCAAATATCATTCAAGCATTGACAGGACCCAAACTGAAAATTCCAAGTCAAGTCCCCTTGCTCAGACCCTCAAATAATAGAGGCCAACAGCAAACAAGCAACCAAAGAAAAGGAACTCTTACAAAAGACCTTTGTTCCCATCTGCCAAAGACATGAAGTTGGGGACAAAGTTTGGGTCATGAATGTTGACAAAAGCAAACTACAACCCAAAAAAGTAGGGCCAGCAATTATTCTAAAGTTAAACAACAATAACACTTACCTTGTGCAAGGGCTTGGGAAACGCAAGCAAGACAAGACCTTACACCACAACTGTCTACAAACCTTCAGAGCAAGACAGAAACAACAAGAAACCGCCCTGCCTGCTACCAAACAACAACTGGTTCAATATGGCGCCCGGGCTCCTGACAACCTGTCCCCAGAGGAGGCCGACCTTCAGCCGGAGGGGTGTCAAAACTGCAGGCTTGACCCGCCAACAAGGTTCCAACCAAGCGGGTTTGTGACCCGCAATCTAATTACCTGGTCACCCAAAGCCAGACTAGGAAGTCAACTCAAACTACCAAATCTATCAACATGAACAGATGATGATCCTTCACGGTGGATATCTCAATTTAGCACTTGACTCATTATTGGGATCAAGTCACCCCCTCTTCAATCCAGCCGTATGATCACCAATCATGCTCCTACTATCCATTGATTCACAATAGCCATATAATCACTATCTCACAATAAAGATTATCATCTATCTTCTAAATATTTTCCCCATGTAACTCTGCTAAAACAGCACAGTTACAACACAAGTGATCATATGAAGGCAACCACCCTCATAAACACTCTTGATCCCACCTGCATAGACTTTATCATGCCCCATCTACCACTGGACAATTAGACTTATGAAGACGCACACCAGGCTGTTATTGAGGAATTCAGTAGTGAAACCAGATTACAGACTCAAAAGGCGGAGTTCATAAACATCTTGTTCAAGAAATATGAGTCTGTTCAGGACTTTGCCAACCTCTTCTATCATGAAGCGCAGGTTCTCTTAGGTGCTGGTGTCCTATCTGAGTTGGACTGCAGAATCACCATGGGATGTTCACTGCAGCCATACAGAGAGTTAGCCAATGTCATGTTCCCTGTTTTGGATCAAACCAGCTCAGCCCAACAGATCACCAGCTATTTGAGCCGCCTTGGGGCCCAGTTTAGAGCCCCAAATAAAGGATAGAATAAATGCATGTCTACCCCCACCAAGGATAAGACTTGTAAACCCAAGTCCAACAAAACATCTTCTGAGTCCAACAGTAAATCAGGCAGCAACTACAAGGCCAAGAAACTTCCAGGCCCTTGGCACAAATGTGGTAAGAAAGGACACTGGGTCAGCACTTGTAAGAGAAAAGGTGTTATCTCTTAGTAAATGTGGTGGTCACCCAAAAGCAGAAAGACCAGGGAAAAGCCAAGGCAGGCCAGTAGAGGAATATACTGAGTCCACCACTTTTCCTATTCCAAAAGAACCAGACTGCCAGCCTTCAGAGGCAGCTGAGTCTAACCCAGCTCTCTCTGAGACAACAACTCCAGAGGCACTGATAGAAGATCTGCTTTTGGCCAGTCATCCATCCCACTTTTCCCCTGAACATGAATTCAAAGAGGATCCTTTACACATGCTTGTGTCAGACAACATTTATACTATTCCTGCCAGAGTTAGGGGATGCCCATGGAAGGTTGCACCAAAGGCTGTAGAGACAATTTCCAAACCGTACATGGCTTAAGTACAGGAAACTTGCCTTGATTCCAATCCTAGCGTAGCCAGTGATCTACCTTCTTTGAAGGGAGTCCAATTCTCCCTTCCCATTGAGACAATTGAGGCCAACTTCCCTGAGATTGGCCAAAGTCTCAAGCAGTACTTCAATACTCTGGCACCCTTGGGTATACATGTATTAAACTTACACTCTGAACTCTACTCTGAATGTACTTATGCAGATATTTCTGTTAATAAAGTCAAGGTGCACGCCATAATAGATAGTGGCGCCCCTATTAATATTGTTTCCACCTGCCTTGTCAGGAAGCTAGTTATTGCCCCTGACATTGCGCACACCAGGGTATACGGTACTGCTGGAAAACATACCACCACATCTGAAGGAGCTTACAGCTGCTCTGCCAATGCGCTTTGGCTCTATTGCAGTGTCCTCTCCTGCAGTGGTCTTACTCAGTGAAAATTATAATATACTAATTGGTATTGCATTCCTATGTAAATACGGGGTTAGATTGGACATGAAAGACAACACTCTGACTATCCTTTGCTAGACCATCTCACTGTACTTCACGCAGGACGCAAAACCACCAGCTAAGGTAAAACCTAGCATAAATCTGGCATACAAGGACGGCGTGGTGGCAGTTCCCTACACCTTTACGGGAAAAAAGGAAAAGTGGCTGCCAACCCAGATCAAGGAGCACAAAGGAATTCCACTTCATTTACAATCAACTCTTACACTTGGATCTGGCCAACGTCAGGTTTTCAACATGGGTTTAACTTTAGACATCCCTGCAGGACTATATGAGGAAGTTCATCAGCCATGGGGGCATTCAAGATTCAAACTGTGTATTGCCCCTGTGATAATCATTCCTGTTCATGGCAAAATTCATGTCCTACTGTCCAATCTCCAAGGGCACAACATCCATATCAAGAAGAACCCAATTGTGGGATTTGTTCATCTTCTGCCAGTTAAAGAACTGTACAGTTTCAAGTGTATTGGAGACTTGTCAGAAATGTGATTAACTGATAAAGTTGAAGTTGCAGCATATGTATAAAGTCACCCCCCCCCCCTTTGGCCCTGGATAGGACAATCTTCCCACACTGTACAAAAATCTGCTCAAAAGCCAACCAAGCCCCTTAATTCCCTTGAGGATTTAGTCCATACAATTGATGAGAGATTTGTGTTGGAATACCCTTCCCAGGTGGTAAATGCCAAGGTGTTGAACTTGGTTCCCACTTGAGAGGAATCTCTGATTAATTTAGACTATTTTTGACTTGGCTTTGCCCGCACTTGAAATTAATTAAGTATAAGTAATCTGGTTGTGCTACTGCCAAATCTTTAAATTCCAATCCAACTGGTGTGAATGCTGATTTTATTCACTCCAGCAATGCCAGCCAATCAGAGCTAAAGCCAGAAATTTTTGAGAAAACCTTCAACCCTTTGGATTCCCCTCTGCAAAATTTCTCTGCAAGCCAATCAAGCTCCAGCCCTGGGTCAGGTGACCTTTGAATTCAAATCCTACCCTTAAAGTAAGACAGGGGACTTTCAGTCCCCTGCTTGCTCATTCTTTCAAAATAAAGTTCATCCTTCAAACCACATTTTTTTGGTTATTCTTGAACTTTATTTTGGGGTCTTTTATTTTTCCTAAAGCTGTTAGTAAAATTATTAACTATCCTTATCCTTTGTTATTGTCCCTGGGTTTACAGTACCTGTTTCAAAGCATCTAGAGTTAAAGTTAATATAGACTTATACACTTATCTCTCCTGCTTTCAAAAATCAAGTTTGAACTCTAAACTAGTTATTATATATCCTATAATTACCTACTTTAAGTTTGTTTCTGTTCTCCTCTTGCTCTGACGTCTTTGCCTGGTCATATATACTCTAAAACACCTCTTCCCGCTCTTTCAGAAAGCGTATAGTTTACAGTTGCTGTTCTCTCAATTTTGGGTTTGTTCTGCGGGTCCCCAACTGTCAGGTTTTCCTTTTTCTTTGTTCTTTTCTAGAAAAATTTGCATAATAATTATTTTGCTTTATTTCTTCTTCCAGTGCAAAATGTTGGTTTCTTTCTTCAAATTTGTGGCAGTTACCCCAGCTCATACTTTGCTTTTGATTTGGACCACTTCTTCAGACCTTTGGAGTTGTGTTTCCCATCCATTCTACCATGTGGGGACTGTGGTGACTGCTCTAACAGGTTGCTGGGCTTAAGCAGTACTTGGATATGTGAGCACCAGGCAAGGTGGAGTACAACAGAATATGACTTGCCAGCATAAAACTGAGGAGTTGCTGACTATGGTCAATATATTAAGATCATAGTATTAACAACAGCAGAAGAGGTTCAGGTGTTGGCTGGCAACAGAGCAACAAGACAGGATACAGATTTGGTGTATAATAGTCAGTCAGATATCAGATAGACAATATATACTTTGGGAAGGATTCATTTATTGGTCAGCAACAAGACAACAGAGCCGGAACAGGGCTGGCGGAGGAATGGGTTTATGTTAATCAGCCGGAATCTAGACAGACAATGGATACTGGGGAAGGGGAAAGAGATTATTCAGAATTGATAATTGGCAGACAGCAGACTTATGATTCCTAGGTGGCTCTATATTAACAGTGCTGAAAACACGAGCTCAACATCTGTTTATAGCTTACAGGAGCTATCATGGTTGTACAGACCCAAGGTCTGCACCTCTGCAAAGGCAGTTGACAAGTAACTTATCCAAGTTAAAGGAGAAATAACAGTATTTGGTTTACAATAAAAGGTCTCTAATTTAATATATAAGTCAAGTGAAGATTATATAGACATTTGTGAGATGATAGCCAACTGAAATGTTGATTGACAATATGGAATATTGATGTTCAATCAAGTTAGCTGCTACATTTTCATGTGGAGATTACAAATGAAAAGAGTGGTTGTAAGTTAGATTAACAGCTTCAGTTGGCAACTGGTTGTTACAAGGGCAATTGTGGCAAATTGGGCATAATCTGGACAGATTATGGAACAGACAGTTTAACAAATCACTTTTAATTTGTCTGAGCAACAGATGTGACATGTTGAATGGTCTGGCCAACATCTTTGATCCTTAGACTTTTCTGGCCAACAGACAAAGCCTTTAGCTTTGTATAGACAACAGGAAATGCCTATGGCAACTTATGGCCAACAGATAAGGCCTATTAACTCCTATGGCCAACAGGTATGGCCCATGGACTTCTATGGCCAACAGATAAAACCTAAAGCTTTATATGGACGACAGATAAGGCCTCAAGTCTAGTCTGGCCAATAGAAGCTGGTAAATAGCGTCATAGTTCATAGCTATTTTACCACAGGGACCAACCCTAATCAATTCATGCAAATGTTTGAGGATATCCCTGGGCACACTCAGAACATTCTAGCTGCCAGAGAAAACATAGTAATGAGCCTCACCTATGACAACCTCAAATATTGTGCTCTCAACCCATCCCCCCTTGGAGCACCCAAGCTTGAGCTCCCTGGCACCTCCCCTTTCCATGGTCCCAGCTGTTACGCCCCAAGGGGATGGTCTGGGTGTCAAAGAGCATCCTCACAAGCACAATACCTGGCTGCTTGGTGGGATGATCTTGATGGGCCTGGATTCTTACTTCCCTCAATTATCTGCTGTGTTCTCTCTTTGAATGCCACTTCAAGCGTCCATACCAGTCCTGCACTGAATGGTGTCCTGGTGGATCCTTCTCCCAGGATGAGAGCCAAACTTAGTTAGTTTAGCCCCCCTCTCTCACAATATGTAATCACACCACTGGCCAACATATCTTCCCTCAATGATACTGAACAGGAGCAAGCCAGTGCACTCTTTGAAAAATACAGCTGCATATTTGCAGAGGACAACTTCAATCTTGGGTGTGCCAATGAGGCCACTCACCACATAGACACAGGAGATAATAAACCTTCTGCCTCCAATAAATTCAACACTCAAAGGCCAGTGAAGAGACTGTGAGCAATGAAATCCAGCAACTTCTAGACAGAGGCATGTTGATCCCATCCAAGAGTCTCTGGGCGTCATCTATCCTGATAGTAAAAAAGAAGGACAAGAGAAATTGAGTAGTCATAGTCTACCAACGCCTGAACTTGAATACAAAGAAGGACTCATACCTGCTGCCCAGGATTGCCAACACACTAGATTGGCTTGGAGGAGCCAATTACTTCTCTGCCATGGACCTTATATCAGGGTACTGGCAGATCAAACTTCCACCAGAGAAACAAGAGAAGTGTACAATAATCACTTCTCAAGGCCTCTTCCAGCCAACTCAAATGCCACAAGGGCTATGTAATGCACCCGCAACCTTCCAACGGGCCATGAACACTATCCTAGGTGATCTCAAGCTCTCCTGCATCCTAGTTTATCTGGATGATATCAACGTGTCTTCAAAAACTTTCACCAAGCACCTTGAGCACCTGGAGGCTGTCTTTAAGAGATTGGCAGACGCCAACTTGAAGATCAAACCTCAAAAATGTCAATTCTTTAAGTATCAGTTGGATAACTTGGATTTGTTGTGGATACATCTGGACTCCACCCCCAGCCAAAGTAGCAGCTATCACTAAGATAAAGCGGCTAGAAAGCAAACACAATATACAGGTCTTTTTGGGGATGGTAGGTTACTACCATTGCTTTATCCCCAATTTTGCTTGTACTGGCAAGCCCCTGTTTCATCTACTGAAGAACAGGGTCCCCTTCTTATGGACAACAGCATGTCAGGACGCTTTTGATGCCCTCTGCACCAGCCTGTCCTCCAGCCTGGTGCTAATGTATCCAGACTTCAGCATACCTTTTGTTGTACATATGGATGCTTTATTATCTGCTCTAGGGGCTTCTTTTTCACAGGTGGACAACAAAGGGGCAGAGCACCCAGTGGCCTATTCTAGCTTCTCACTGAATGTATATGAGCAAAACTACACAGTCACTGAAAGGGAATTCCTTGATGTGATATACGCCTACAAGCAATTTAGGGTATACCTGCATGGGGTACACTTTACTGTGGTCACATACCAAGCTAGTCTCAGTTGGCTACAAAACCTTGGGGAGCCAGAGGGACGTTTGGTCCTAGGGCATTAAAACTATAGGATTTTGACTATACCATAGTCCACCGCCCAGGTGCCAATCACCAAAACGCAGATTGCTTATCAAGACTACCAACAGTTGCCATAGTAGCAACACAGGCCAACCTACAGTACAATAAGATGTTTATCAACCAATTTGAGGACAAACCAGACAAAGTACAGGCCATCCTCTGTGAGCTCCAAAAAGACTGTAAGGTTTAGAACCAGAAATTATATAAGTACCACAAGGGTGCTAAATACATTTTCCCAAGGCCTTTGGAACGCCCATACTTAATAATGGCCGCCCACAAAGCTGTGGGTCATGGTGGCTTAAGAAAAACAGTCCACCAACTTCAACAACACTATTACTGGGAGTCACTCCTCTTTGACGTAAAAGAGACCCTGACTTATTGTACGGAGTGCCAACATGAGAAACCTTTTAGTGGTAAGCACCAATACAAAGCAGTAGAGCCCAAATTTGCTAGGCATACTGTTAGTATAGATGTAGTAGAGCCCCTGCCCATGTGTGTTGGTTGGTTGCGCTACATCATTGTGGCAATTGATCACCTTACAACATGGGTGGAAGCCAGAGCTCTTCAGCACGTCAGCGCCAAATCAACGTCCAGGTTTGTGTTGAAACAGATCATTCATTGACATGGCTGACCTCAGTTCATTATTACCAACAACAGAGCAAACTTCAATGCTCATTTAATTCCCAAATTAAATGAGCTCATGGGTGTTAGGGGAGTGCTCTCCACACCATACCATCCAGCATCTAATGGAATGGTTGAGAGAGCCAATGGCACCTTGGTCAACATTCTGCGTAAATTGTCAGACGCCCAAACTTCAGAATGGTATCTCTTCCTGCCTGCCATTGCGTTTGCATACAACATTTAAATCCACAGCACAACTGGCTTCTCCCCGTTTCAATTGATGTACAGACAACATCCTGCCAATTATTTTTTCAGCAATGGGAAACCTGGGTAACATTACATATCAACAATATATGTCTAGGTTAGCCAAGACACTTATTAAGCTTCAATCAGAAGCTTTCACCAAGACCTCCCTCACCAGGAATAAGGGACGCAAGACTGACAACAAAAATTGACACACCCTAGCCAAATTTAAAATAGGCACCCAGATTTTGTATCACACAGAGTTGTAGGATGGGAACATAAGCTTAATAGCATTTGGAAAGGCCCTTTGAAATCATTGAAAAGACCTCTCAAGATGTTTACACAATCAAGGATCTGGCCAAGGGAAAACTTATTAACAGAGTTCACACCAGATTCCTCAAGCCATATTTCTCTATTACAAATATTGGCTCACAATAAAGCTTACTAAATAAATTCTAAAAATTTGAAATAGGAAAATTAACTTTATTGCAGGGGACTCAAGGATCACCCTCCTGATACTCAGGGTCCTCTTCATCCTCTTTGGGATCAGCCACTTGAGCGCTACCTCTTCAAGAACGCTGCACCACCTGCCGTAGGCTCCAGATAGACACAAAAGGGAATTTCCTCCCTTCAGCAAACCAGTAAGTTGCGGCCTGCAACCAGAGACAGCGCTCTGTTGGAACTATTTGATAATACCAAAAAAAGGAATAGGAATTTTCTGAGAGACAGCATCAACCCACCAGAGCCCAGCATTTAGGGGAAAGGCACACAACAAGACTACACAGTCCAAAATAAGGCCAGAAATATACCAATAACAGCAAGGCAACAGCGCCTTCAGTCCGCCCAGCTTATTACGGACCTTCTCACATTGTGCTGCCATATCATCAGCATTAGTCATTGACAGGCTAAGATCAGGGGGTAAGCATTATGTCCCCAGATAACAACATCCTGTGAAATGCCTGCTGCTTAGCCCCACTGTCAATGGCAGCGTACACACTACAGACAACACAACATATACAACTGTCCTGTGCATCTGAGTTGTCAACACCCAGTGATGGATACAGCAAAGGAAGTCCCCCAGAGCGCCAAACCAAGAAGAAAACACCTGCAAGCTAAAGTCCAGAACATAGCTTTGGCAGGCCTTGTCCATCCCGCCAGCATTACCAGTCTCCACTAAGAGCTCCGCCAACTTCTTCCCCAGCTGCTCTGTCAGGTCCTTGTCATTGACACTATGAAAACCCTTGCTAGAATGGTTAATGCGCTGCTTAAGATTGTGGTGCAGACGCTGTCCCATCACCATAAAGAGGAATTGAGGGATTATATCCATTTCCAAAAAAAGTTGGGAAATGGAGAAGCCCTCTTCACCCAATCAGAGCAAAGGCACAGAGTCAAGGTTGGGAAGATTACCATCCACCAAGCAATAAGTAAAGGTACCAGAATGTAGGTCCACTATTAAAGGTTCCCTCTCCAATTTACAAGGACAGGTACGCGCTGAGCTAGCTTGGGCCTCACTAAGGCACTTTCCACCACCAACAGAAGAACGCCCAGCAGTTGAATCCTCCATCAGAATCTCATTTCTGTTCTCACCAGGTACTAAACTTTCTAATCCAGACCATAGCAAGCCAGTATCTGATTGGCAAAGTCCATGAAGCAACACTACCTTGGCCTCTTTAAAAAGCCCTCAAAAATGGCAACAGTCCTTTTCTGACATCTGCGCCACCATTTGGCGGGCATCAATCTTGTTGCTAATACCAGAATAATTGGAATTGCTACTCATATTTTGGTGCTGAAGATGTTCTCCAAGGCTATATAGCTTAGTCAAGTGGGGGGAAAGTCAGGAAATCCTAATATATTAGGGTTTACTGATCCACATTCCTATTACTAAAGCTATGAGTTAAAAATAGACAGGCCACAGCCAGATCAAAATGTCTATTCCAGAATACAGAGAAACCATATCAAGACTGATATAGTTTGCAATCCAGAAGACACCTGAGACATTCTGGGTCTCAGTTCATTGGTAAATCTGGAGCTTCTGCTATGCATTCCAAATCCCAAAATAGACACAAACCCAACCTAGAGAATAAAGGTGGGGAATTACAACATCCTGTTTCACTTAGAATTAAGACAGAAGACTGCCTGGGCATATTTTGTACATTACACCAAGCGCAAGGCAGGATTGGCCCTATGGATTTCAACTTAGTTGGCCTCAACTAAGTCA
Source organism: Entomophthora muscae (assembly GCA_014839935.2). Lineage (NCBI taxonomy): Eukaryota > Fungi > Entomophthoromycota > Entomophthoromycetes > Entomophthorales > Entomophthoraceae > Entomophthora > Entomophthora muscae. The sequence goes on from QTSX02007200.1 coordinate 269,429, forward strand.
AGGGATATCTAGGCTGAAGAGAAGTAATCAGCAGCCTAGAATATTGCCTCATTCCAAACCCTTATTCAGGTTTAGAATCCAACTCTGGGAGTGAAACTAGTAGCTTGGGGATGATAGGCTAGCTAGTAAGAGTTTTCTGTAGTTAGACGCCAGTCTGGCTGCTAGCTTCACACTATAAAAAGTCCTTCCAAGGTCACTTGGAAGGCAGACAAAAATAAAAAACACCAACATTACTACTAAGCCAAAAATTATTAGTGTCAAGTACAATAAGAGTGTATTATTGATACTTCAGGATCCTGCCAAACCACCACAGACGGTGTTGCGTCCCAAAGACCACAGGACTCTCCTTTCATCTGGCTCAAGCAGCAACGGAACCCAGTCTGTTGCAGCAACCATCCATACCAATTGGAAACATATCTGTCCTCATACAGATATCCAAATACCAGCATGTATAATACACCTAATAAAAACTACATCTCTTCTTCTTCTTCAAGAACCAAAAATCTTGACACACTTAAACTCTTGACAGTCAAGTAGCAAGTGGAAACAAAATCTTCACTTCCAAAAGTGGACTCAACCATTGACTGAATATTTTACAGTTCAAGATGGCAATTGTGCTTGATCCACTGTTGGATTGTCCACAGATTTTCATTATCCAATAGGACTGGTTTTTGCTTGGATTTCTCAAAAGGAGAACAGTACCTGTTTTCAGGTAAGTTTTGCAGAGCCTATGGGCAGATTTTTCTGAGATCCTTACAATGGTTGTGGCCTTCTTGTAGTCTGGTCTCTCATCCATGAGCCTCATGAGGGACTTGCAGGTGGAGTCAGGGATGATGTTGGACTTGAACTTTTTAGCAGTAGGGATTGACTTATTAGGATTGGGCACAACACAGGGCAAAAGCACTTGGCTGTAGAATGCAGGAATCTTCTTTGGCACCTTATGTCCTTTTGTTGTTTGGAAATATTGGGGCTGCTCATCTTTGTCTCCCCCTTTGGTATTGCTTACATAGGGCTCATATGATGTGTCAAGAACAGGCTTAACCTTCTCCAGTATGGCTGCAGGAACACTATTGCAGCAGTATACAGGGTTGTACACCAAGGGCACCCTCTCAGTGGTGATGTCATTTACTGTTTTGGTGGTGATGACCTTGGTGATTTTTTGGGTCAACTTCTAGACCCTGGGATTTATGCTCTGTGTCCTTGAACTTTTTCCCCCTTGATCTGGTTGTGTCAGTGCAACCTTACTATTGATCTCTCCTCTATCTCCTTCCTGAGTAGGCACTTGTGTTGCACTAACTCTGCTCTTTGACCCGCAGGGGCAACTGCAACCATGGCGCACAACAGATCCATTGTTACTCTGTTGTTGTGAAGCTTCCATTTTGGTATAGAATTAAAATAAAATTAGAACAGTTTATCTATATAATTTATTTATTTTATTTTTTATCTCTTCATATATAGTAGCCTGAAAGCTTGCAGCACTTTCTTTTGTTTCAAATTAGATTTTTAGATTTCTATATCAATTATTATTGGTTGTAAATGTGCACTGTTAATCATGAGTTTGGATAAATTTGATATTTTATTGATTCTAATCCCAAAACAGACACTCAGAATATTTATTTCCTTTCTTTATTCTTGATTTTACTCTTAATTAGGACAAGTTGGTAACAGTATTATAGGTTCACTCATATGTGTTGATATTTGATATTTACGCTGTCTGTTTCAGTTGCTATTGAGGCTTGTTGTTGGATCAAGTTTATAACTTTTTTGACTGAGTTTCATGTGCTCATTAAAAACATAGTTCTCATAGTAGATGTGTTCTGTGACTGAAATACATGTGTTCTATTGTTTGGTATAATTGTTGTTAAATCATTAATCATTTGTCCCCAGTTTGAGTAGGTTGTTGTATGACTGGACATTTTTTGCCAAATAGTGCTCATTCTCCGTGGAATTATTTTTTATTTGGATCTATCAAGTTGAAATTTGCTTTGTTACTGGACTATGTGTTCTAAACTCACTAATATACATATATATCAACAGGTTTGAACACTACTGTACTTCTTTTTTTTACCCTCATGGGTGTTATTTTTATGATATCCTGTAATCCTGAAGATATGATGCCAATTTATTATAAGGTATAAAATGATACCATCTGATATATTGGATGAGCCTGGGATGATTGTGGCACTGATTTATGGATTATGGGGAAATTATTGTCATTATTTCACCTTTTTATTTTTCAATTAGTTAGAATCAGAATACTAACAGCAAGCTCATTCATCCAGAGCTGTGCAGTATGAGAGGCAATGAAGATATTGTGGAGCCCAAGTAGAAGTCTGACTTCTATTATTTGGAGTTCAGAGTCTTTTGGGGGGAGTAAGGGCATGATAATATATGTATCTTTGAGTTGAGAATTGAGCTACTCTTCTGCTTCTTTGCAAACTTTGTGTTGCCTCCCTTCATCATAGCCCAAAATTCTTGTCTAACTACCACCCAGATGAATTTTAGACAGGTAGAATTTTCCACAAAGGATGTACTACTTTTGGTTGATGTCAAAACTGCAGGCTCAACCCACCAGCAAGGTTCCAACCAAGCAGGTTTGTGACCTGCAATCCAATTACCTGGCCACTTGAAGCCAAACCCAAAAGTCAACTTGGATTACCAAATCAGTCAACATGAGCAAATGATGATCCCTCACAGTGGATACCTTGATTTAATGCTTGACTCATTAACAGGATCAAGCCACCCCCTCTTCCATCCAGCTGTGTGATCACCAATCATGTTCCTTCTATCCATTAATTCACAATAGCTATATAATCACTATCTCACAATAAAGATTATTATCTATCCTATAAATCTTTTTCCCCTTTTAACTCTGCTAAAACAGCACAGTTACAACATTGAGATTTGTTATCTTCTCAAAAAATTTATTGGCTAGAAGTTGTTATTTGGAGTCACATTTGCTATTATGACATCCATACTGGGTTTGGCTTGATTTGGTTGGCCTGAATTTCCCCAGGATTGCTAAACTGAGATGAATGGGTGGTGTGTTCTTAGATGTGGCCAAGATACACATTGGGAAATTTTAACCATATGATTGGGTTTGCACTAAGCTAGAAGATTAGTCTTCAGGGATGAATAAGATATTTACTTTAAGGACCTGTAAATGATAATTAATATAAATCTCCTCTAGGTGCAACTAGGGAGAGGGCGCCAAAGAACAATAAAAATCACAAAGAGAAAATTTAATGGAACTGTGGGGTTCCTGTCCACCAGTCCCCAAGTGTGTCCTGGATTGTAGCCAGGGACCAGATGGAAGGGGTTGTCATTCTCTAGTAAGGGGAAATGTATCTCAGAAATATGTATAGGGGTTGAAATGGGCTTTTATTTACTCTCAGAAGAAAGATCCCCTTAGAAACCTTCTGGTATATGGCCCGGGGGGTCAAGGAAACAATATGGATTTGCCAATACTTGGAGTCCTCCAACAATATCTTGGGCTCCTTGTACTTGGTCTTGGACTCCTGCACCTTAGTCTTGGACTTCTGTTCCTTATACTTGGACTCCTGCTCCTTAAACTTGGACTCTGGTGCCTTAGAATCAGACTTATGCACCACACTTAGGATCCAGCCCCTTATTCTTGGGCACCTGCTCTGTTATCTTGGGCTTCAGCTCTCTGTATATCTTGCGTGGCCTTGGTATTCCACTTGTATCAGTCCAATCAAGCTCATGCTGGTGATCAAAAGGCTTCAAAAACCTCTTGGCAGAAACCCAAAAGGCCTGGGAATGACCTCCAAAAAGACCCAGAAAGACCTCAAAAAGACCCTGTAACTTTCCAGACAGCCACCTTTTTATAGTGTCCTTTTCCCAACAGGCCGCCTTCAAAATGGCTTTCTTCAGAAGTTTAAACCATTGCCGCTCACTTTTTCCTATAATAACGTAAGATTACTTACTTACTTTCTCAAAAGCTTAAAGTATTAATCCACTATTTCCCTGCTTATACTTTAAGCTTTTGGCTTCCAACCAATCATTTTCATCAGGAAACCTTCCAGAACTCAACCAATGAATATAGAGCACAAAAATAGACCATTTCTGATGTTCCACTGGGATCCAACTATGAAAATAATTTCCACAGCTCAAACCGCTCAAATTAACAACTCTTTGCGCACCAAAGCGTTAACCAGTCCATTATTCCAGCACCATTTTTTCCTGCATTCAACCTTAACCAATTTAAATAGTAGAATACTATTTAAACTGTTCTTTCTGAACCTCTTCAACATTTTCCCTATATATTTACAAATATTGTAAAATCCAAGGAAAACGTCCCACCAAAACAACTTTGTATCCAGTTCTCATAGCAACATACCTTCATCTATCCTAGGAAATTCCTTCTTGATTTTACTATTAAACCAAGGCAAAACATTACACATTTTACCACCTCATCAAATCAATTTGGCAAAATCTTGGCTCATTTCTCTGGACCGCCAGTTCTTCATCATCATCTTCTTCTGATCCTTCAGCCAGCTCATATTCCAGCTCTTCAGCTTAACCAGCAATCAGTCCATCTTAGACAACAAACAGCTCATTCTAGTCTTTCAACAGCTTATCAGTCCTCTGGCTACTTCTTTATCATGACCAGCTACTCCTGCATCATAATCTCTGAGCCCTTCAACTTATCCTCACTAGGAACCATCTTGGTTCCACCTGCACAATGATCCATTTTGGTACCAAACTTCAATATGAACCAATAGTCCTTCAACTAGCCTTCTCTGTGATCAAACAGTTCCTCTCACTAGTCTTTTCTTCTGATTCTGTGAACCACCTTAGTTCTTTATCTCAGTCCTTGTTACCAGAACTTGTAGACCCAGGTATGAGTCTACATTGAACTGGCATTTGACTGGGCCCTTGCAAGTGGCAATCCACTTAGGCCATCCAACTATAGATCAATGTCTATGTGCTTTTTTTACTCACCCAGGTGAATAAGTCTGGGCTTTCAGTTGCAGAGTAATCAGCTCTCTTCCCAGAGGCCTGATCACACCAAGTTCTGCAGCTTGCTTCCCCAAGCAAACCGCCTTGATGACACCTCTGAGCAAATTCATGCCCTCCAATGCTCACTTTGGGTCCCCCCCAAAGCTCCCATGGGGACATAAACAAGGACATCCTACCAGCCTGTTAGGTAGGATGCTTGCTCACAGACCTCCTGCAAGTGTATCAGGGTACATAGAGCCCTCAGAGCTCCTCCCCTCCCTGGCAGCCTTCATTACCCGCCAGGGGTCCAAAACCTTCTCTGCCTCTGTTGAGCAACTTGTGATATTGATGATATGTTCAAAGCTACAGATAAATGTTAGCCTTGCCAATGTACTCTACCTAATCTTATGCAAGAGCACTACAGACTACAATAGAATAGACCTTAGAAGATAATTACATTTATTGATACTGGAGTATAATCTAGCCAGTGGCTGCAATCTATCCAGGTGTAACTATGAACTTGTTGTCATCCTTTCAGGTGTCTATATCAATATATACTGCAACAACCCTTGTTCTTGTCCTTTCATACAGTTCTCAGTGGCTACCTTTGCAATAGGTCTATCTTTGCTGGCTACACCCATCCTGATTGGCTGTCCTTGGCACGTGATATGCTACTGGCCTTAGCAGGCGTCCATGGCACTTCAGCTACAGCCTACGCTCTTCTTGAGCTAGCCTACTGTCATTTATTTATTGGCTGTATCTTACACGCCTATTATTGCGCTGAGAAACTATGCTGTATTTAGTTGGTGCTTAGAAATTGTCCCTGTTCAGCCCTCCTACATTGGAAGGTAGAATTCCAGTATTTCATTTGCAGGGTTTAATCAGTGATCCTTTTCTGGTTGGCAAACTTTCTGCTTATTAATGCAACAAGTCAAATTAGGGATTATACGCTGTATAATAGCAGACTCAATCCATTAGTGACTTGAAGGATTATCCGCCGTGTAATACTGACCCAAATCAATAAGGAACCCAATTATATGCCGTGTAATACTGATCTGAACTCGGTATTTCTTAGCCATTTTTATATCACTTGTTTGATATGAACATATACGTCCATCAGGCTGTTTAGGGCTGAGTTGATACAACATCCAGATGGGTAGAATAGGTGATATACAATTGATGATTTAGTGATTACATGCCGTGTAATCAGTGATATTCACTATATTGGCTAACGTTTATATGGCGTATAATAGTTACATCAATTATAATAAAGCAAGCAATATACAGCTTATAATCACATCACATTGGGACAATCAGTGATAATACGGTGTATAATTGTTACATCTATCATAATAAACTAACAATTACACAGCGTATAATAGCTACACTTGATTAAGTGATAACCAAATGATAATACAGGGTATAATTGTTACATCTATTATAATAAACTAGCAATTACACAGCACATAACTGCCATATCTATTAATATAATGATGACCAGTGATAATACGGTGTGTAACTGATTAAGATCTGCGTGCAATGATTAACCTGATCATTTTTGGTCAATCAGCCTAATCTCACAGCCTCAAACAGATAAAGTTCCCTGCTAGCTATCTCATTATTCACCCTTTTGCAGCCACAGTTCCCTGCTAGGTGAAGAACTTAGCCCACAGCAGCCAATATTTTCTTCTGGGTGGAGGCAACATCTGCCTCTAGTAGTCTTTACACCTACTAGCTAGGCCTTACCGTCCCTAGTAGCCATCTTTCCTACTAGACCTCTACCTGCAACAAACAACCAAACTTTTTCTTGGCCAACATTAGCCCCGCCTGCAAGTTACCAAACATGTGGACTGTCACAGAAACTTAATTTTTTTGAGAATCAGATTGATTATTATCAAGTAACTTTTTACTAAAACAGTAGGAGGACAAATAGATCACTGGCTACTCTCATAAGTGAGTTGAGGATCAATTGAGGCACCATGTAGAACATAAATTAGTTCATGATATTTTTTAGGTCAATGCCCATTTTGAATAGCATAAGTAAACTGGAGTACTTTTTATTCAAAATGTGGCACTTTCAAAGGCAAAATTAAAAAGTGCATTAATATTATGATTACAAACAAGAGGCACAGTTGTATTTGTTTTCTTGTGTATCAGAGTCTATGATTGATCCTGTGTGACAATTCATATGGAGGGCAGTTTTTCAGGCAAGGGTGTATGCTAGACAATAAAGAGAGTTTTAGGCTTATAGAGGCAAGAAGTTTTGCATATATAATTTGCACTTTATAACCCAGGATGCCAGTAGGGTAGCCCTCTAGTGGTGTCTATAAAAGATAAACAGAGTGTTGCAACTAAACCAATTAGAGCTCAGTATTTGATTGGGGAAGACAACAGTCCAATAAAAATGACAGGAATAAGAAGAATAAGGTATTTTTTATTATAGAATATTGCAATTAATATACCATATGGGGAAAGCCACCAGGCCACAAGGGGGTGGCCTAGTGGCATGCTTCATGTAAGGTTTGAAGCCAAGGAATAACTTGTGCATGGATCAGAAGGTCAAATTGGCAGCACTCCTAATTAGGAGGAAGTGCCTGAAGTTTGATATTACCATCAGATTAATCCATGCTGTTAGATACGTCAAGGGGCGTCTCCTCAAGTGCTCAATTTGTAATGTAAGATATGTTGGCAGGCAAGGAGGGAAACTTGATTGCAACAATAGTACTCATCAATGGTTATGCTAAGACAGTTTAAGTATCCCTAGACCAGCTGATGTGAGAATACAGCTGGGTTTCCCTTGGAAGGAGAGGATGCTGAAGAAGTATTGTTCTTCCAGAAGTCTAACTGGGGTTTTTTAATGAAGTTAGTGGCCCCTGGGATGATAAGATGCTAGAAAAGCGCTGAAATCCTGATACCAGATGGGGACAATTCAGCTAGGCCACTCTTGCCTCTAATAAAATGGTGTAAGAGTTTCTCTGCCTATGTATTCTGGGTGGTTTTAAGAAAGAGCCTTTCTATCATGTTCAAGAATAGGGTGCCTGAAATCATCTGAGGGATGGCTGTATAGAGAAAAAGCTGCAGAACCCAAGGGAGAAGTGGGATGTCCAGGAAGTAGAGTTAGTTACTCTTCAAATTCCTTATATAACCACTTGGGGAGAAAAGAGGAGAGAGAAAGTATCATAAAGAGAGTGGTTGCTTGCCTCTGAAAGCCTCAATGGAAGACACCTATGATGGCTAATATAGAGGGAGAAAAACTCAGGTAGAGGACAGCTGTAGTTGCTATAGAAAGAATGACCAGGTGAAAACCCTCTGTAATGGCTAGTAAAGGGAGAAGTTCAGATAGAGGGCATCTGTAAAAACTAGAAGAAAGAAGGAGTTGAAGAAATGAGTGTAGTTCATTAGGAGTGGCAAGGAGAGAAGAAAGAGAAAGATCAATAAGGAAAAAGATTTAAAGAATAAGTTAATAAACAAGAGATAAATATTAAAAGAAAGAATAAAGTAAAAAGAAAAATAAATAAAGAGAGGGAAAATATAATTAAAAATGAACGAGATAAATAAAATAATTAATAGGAAAAAATAAATGAAATTGACTTTGTTTATTAAGAAGAGGCTTGAGAACAAGCTAATAGAGGCAGAAGAGAACAGAGAAATGTTGAAGAGAAGAGAAAAAAATGGGACAGGAAGATATTCTGTCAATTTTTTCTGTCAACAGATTTTTTGTCAAATTTAATTCAACTAAAATTTTCTTCATGTGTACTTTTTTAGTTTTACAATAAACTAAAAATTTAAATAAACTCTATTTACTAATAAAAGCTATGCTTTACAAATGTAATTATTTTATTTTTTTGTATTTAAGAGGCTTATTTTAAATTTTTACTCTTTTATAGACTAATTAAATTAGATTTCAATTCCAGATATTAAAATAAAAATATTAAAAGGGTTAAAGAATAATTTTTATAGAATATGTTTTATTTATTTTGTGTTTTTGATTTTCTTATTGTTGCAAAGTTAAATATTTTACATATGAAGAAAATTTTAGCTGGATCAAATTTGACAGAAAATCTGTTGACAGAAAAATTGACATAATATCTTCCTGCCCCAAAAAGATTCTGTTCAACATAGTAGTGAGCAAAAGCAGAATGATAGTTGTATTTAGATATTTTCCAAGGATTGACATCAAACAGGAAACTAACAGAGAAACATTGAGTAAAACAGGGGCAAACATATCCTAATGTTCTATAGAAGGGAAGTGAGCAAGTCAAGAAACAGAGAAATGTTAAAGAAAACAGGAAAATCCTTCAAAATGTGAGCTTGAGTTATCAGTCTTTTTTAGTGCATTGACAGTGTCCTATTAGTGCAAAAGACAAAATCAAGCCTCTTCATATGCTTCAAGAAAATGCAGTCATATAATTGGCTACTAGTCAAGACTCATTTTAATAATGATCCTAGTTGGTAAAATGAATCAACAGCCTGATAAATCAGGGGCTCTGAAAGGGAAAAGTCTCTTGAGATTGGCTAGAGTAAGTTTAAAGGTTTAATTTATTATAGAAGAGAAATACAGTCTAGAGGAGAATCAGGCTAAAACAAGGAGCTATATAAGGGGTGATTAAGTGGGCCAAGGAGAATATAGAAAGGATCTAAATCATAATGAAGCTGGAGCAAGAGCCAGGGTCAGAAGGCAACTGTGGGAAGTTCAACTCCATGGTAGTTGACACTATAGTAAAGTGAGAATTCAGCTTTTTCCCTGATTGGCAACTGGAAATTGACACTTTTTTAATTAACAGATCTTGATGTACTGAAAACTCTTAATATAAAAATTAAGCCTTGCAGCTATTGTATACTTAAGTGACCCCAGAAAGCTCAAAAATGCAATAAAAAAGTACCTTAATAATGAGAATAAGGAGAAATAAGCAACTATTTCTCATTTTACTATGTAATTTACACTCTTCATTATTAAAATATTTTTGATTACCATAAAAATTAAAATTCCAATGAGACAAAAATAAACACAAACACAACAATGGAATTTATGCAAAATATGAAGAAATATATATTTTATTTGATATAGTTCATATAAGTATAAATGTGAATTTCTTTTGTTTTATTAGGAAATTAACAAAAATTAAGATATTTCATTCACTTTCAACTATAACTATTCATCTCAAACTTACCATGTATACATAAAATAGTCAGTGCTATCTAATTAAATCAAAAAATAGAAAAATTAAAACTAAAAACTAATTGATCAAAACTAAAAAGTAAAAATTAAAACCATAGAAGTAAGACAGCAAGTTTATTCCTCCCCATTCTTCCCCTTCTTCATTTTGGCCCCTTCTAGGAGGGCAGTTGCAATGAGCTCAAGCTGCTATTTGATATCTGAGGCCTTTTATTTATGCTTGGCCGCATTTTGAATGGCCTTGGTGAATAGGGTGTAATGGGTTGTGAGCTTGGTGGGGGGACGCGGTTTACCAAGTCACACAGCTTGGAGATGGTTTTCTCCTGCTCATGCTGCAAAAGGGAGAAAAACTTATTGAATTTTGGGTGGAGCCCAAAGTTGGCCTTGAGGTGTTTGTGATAAGCCTCTAGCGCTGAGGTGGTCTTGAACTCACCATTCACTGCTGCCCGGCACACATTCCAGCTGGCCTTGGCACTGGCCTTGCCTTGCCTCTGTGTGACAACCTTCCCACTTCACTGGGGCTCAAAGTACTCAAGGAAAGGCTTAAACTCTGAGTGTTTAACTACGTAAGGATCCTTTGAGAGAACCTCAAACCCCTGCGCAGTTTAATCTGGCTTTAAAAAGCCAAGGCACTAAATTGTGCCAGCACAAATTTGCAGGTGTCCAAAGTATCCCTCCGGCTCAACCTACTTAGCTCAGCATGCGCCTGCACATTCCGAGCAACTTCTTGGCATTAGTGGAAGTGGTACCCCTACACCTCCCTTCTGAAAAGCTGCTCAAATGCATTGAACTGAGCAGGCTCAAAGTCCATAATGCACATGGCAGGCCCAAGAGCTCTCAGCCTTACCTTTTCCTCCAAGTCCAGGGTGACCTGATCTTTTTCAGAGGCAGGAGGGTTGGTGCAGGTGTAGGGGGTCTTCTTGGCATTGTTGTTGTCAGGAAGGAGGGAAAGTGCTTGGTGGAGTATGGCAAAAGCACAGGTGTAAATGGCCCCAGGAAGAAGAAAGAACACAAGTGGAATCACCCAGATGTCAATCTGGGCATGGATCATCCAGAGCTTCTTGAACATCTGGGGGCAAGTGGCAAAGGTACCATCAACTAGCTAGGTTGAAGCCCTTTTCAACTCCATCAGGTTCTGCTGAGTTGAGTAATAGATTATGCAGTCTTTGGTGGCGGGCCCATTGTCATGGAGGAGGAAGCACTCCCCACTTGAAAGCTGCTTAAGCTCGTGGGTGAGCGTAAGCTCTGAGAGGACGTCCAAAGCCTTGGGGGGAGGGGGATTGGCGGTAATACGCTTATTGCTTATGAACTTAATCAACTGCTCTTGAGTTGGCACCAACTTGAGATTATTGGGTTTTAAGTGCTGCAGGGCTTTAATAGCCAGATCAGATGCCTGGAGGTGAGAGGATGTTGGGATCACCTGGACCAGGTACCATTTTAACATCCGGGTTATAAGATGATTGGGGGGCTCACAAGAGTGCCCCTCCATCTCTGCAGTTACTTGCTCCCAGCCCTCAGTGTTTAGCCAGGGCCCGCAAGTCTTATCCTCACAGACAAAGTGCTTGCTCTTGGTTTGGAGCTTTTGATTGTTACAATTAAAAATGTAGTTATCAGCTACATAGCCAGGGCCGCCCTTTACAGAAATAATTGGGAAAACATGGGAAGCTGTCAGGGCCCAACGACTTCTGACTCTGAACCATTAAATTGAAGATTAGATGTATTTGATTTGTTTAATTGAAGGAACAAAAATGACCACAAATAAAGGAGAGGGAATTCAGGCTCTTTTTATACCATTTGATCTGATTCTTCCAGATCATTATCAGAGGTTCTTGGGTCTTTATCTGGGGGCTCATTCTGTGAGTCTGAGATATCAGCTGATTGTATGACATCATATTCCTTTGAGAATCTTTGAAATTCACGCTTTGCTTCTGTTTATTGTCTGAAAATAGCCCAACTCAAAGCTCCTACTTTGTGGCTTCAATTTGAGCGTAAAAACGTCCAAATCTGATCATTATCAGCTGAGATACACTAGTATTTGTCCGCACAGTGTTGATTGTTGTCTTTGTAGGCCCAATACCTAATTGCATTTCCTTTTTGAGACGTATCAATGAGTTCTCCCGGGCTGAATATTCAACACGGATTAACTTCTGAGCTAGTTCACCTAGGGAGACCATCAAGGGCTCGTTTTGACGGCAAGGATCTACTCTATCAGCCCAGGTAGTTAAAATACAATTTTCATAAATAATAATTTCATGGCGGTTCATGACAGAAGCGCTTGGGGACTTTAAACTCTCCGTCCACATTACAGATATTGTGGATGGTCAGTGGATACCAAGCCACATGATCAGAAGCTTTGAACTTCTTGGAATACCCCTCTGGCTCATCTTGGGGATCAGATGAGGGATCAGATGAGGGAGGGGGAAGAGCCATCAGAAGGGGGGAGGGGAAGGGTTCTTGAGGCCTGCTTGGATGCCTCCTTTTTCTTACCAGAAGAAGTGGTGGGCTCCTTGGCAGCCTTTGACTTCTTGGTATGGCGCTCCTTGGTGGGCTCGGAATTGGCCTCTGAGTGGTAAAAGGAGTGGTCAGTAAGATCACCATCAGATTTATTAGGGGAGGAATTTTTAGGGGAAGGTGAAGAGAATGTGGAAGATGAGGGTGGCAGGGGAGGAGTAGGAGGAGATAGAGTGGGAGACTTTGCCTTTGCAGGCTTCTTGGCACACTTGGGAGTGGAGGAAGTTTCTTTGGAGCCCTTGGAGGCTTGGCGCTTGGGCTGTTGGCTGTTCTTGTTTGATCTTGTCTAAAGAAAAGCTTAGTTTTTTAAATAAAATAGTGTGAAAGATATGAAACACAGAGGTAATACAAAGTAAAAGTTAAATGAAAAGTATGCAAATAAAGTTTTATTTATCAAGAAAAAAAACATAAAAAAGTAAATAGAAGCAAAATAGAAACTCAAAGTATAGATATAAGAGTTAAAACATAGAAAATAAGTGAATTTATTATGAAGCATCAAAGATGTTAGGTTCAGCATGATATCTTAGTGCTAAATCAATGTAAAAGTACAATTAAAAATCAAAAAAATATATGAAAATTATATGGAGAGCAGCAGAAAAAGTAGTATATTATAATTGCAAAAAAATAAATAATTATTATGTGGAATTTTATTTTTGTGAGTTGAAAAATCAAAACATAGTAAAGTGTCAAGTTCAGCACTGTCAATCATCTGGGAAAAGCTGAATTCTCACTGTTGAATATGCCAGAGTTGAGCAGAAACATCAAATTTACTATGTTTTTTACATATAAAACTTGCTTGAATTTAAAACGGGTTCAAAAGTTAACCCAAAAGCAAGGCAGTTTCATATGTTCAAAAATTCAAAAAAATACAGTATATGTTAAAAAAGTAAATGGTGGAAATGTGTTTATTAGTGATAATAATGTGCTGTGAGGAGCTGGGAGTGACTTATTTACCATAGTGTTGGTTACAATGTTAAGAAGCTCTCTGTACTAATCCCCAAGTTAAAGTGTCAAGTGGGTGAGTGTCGAGTGGCGCTCATAGTGTGTCACATATTAATTTAGCCTTAATTCTGAGCCTTTGATTAGTTAAATCCAAAACCAATTGGGTGTCAAGTGGATAGAGTCAAACAAAGAAGATGTTGAGTTTCAGTTTTTTATAAATTAAATATTAAATATCTCTTAATAAATTGGGCTTAATTTATGTGGCACCACTTAATCCAAAAACCTGGGAATGACATAATGTAAAACAAGTGGGGTATTTGATTAATGTCTATACCACTAAATCCAGTATAGTGGTGCTTGGGAGCTTAAACAACAACTATGGACACTAATAATAAAAATATAATAGTAAATAACAAATTTTATATAAGCACATATGTATTTTATTAATAAAATTAAAATTTGGCTATAAAAAGTGTTGAACTGGTCACTTTTTGTTTTAGAGTGTTGAGCACAGGTTTTTTCATTTCTATTAGTAAATTTAGTTATAAATTGTCCCTTAAATTGGTATTTTAGCTAACCGAATTATTAAACAGAGTCAAGTTTGAGTAAATTTAACCTTGGTTTTCAGTTTTGAACCCCTAAATTACTAGTAAAAATTAGCTTAAAATTGGTTAAGCCAAAAATAATAATAGATTCACTTATGCGGCACTCAACTCCCTGGTACTTGACAAAGTGTCAAGTACCAGGGAGTTGATCACCAGAGAGTCAAACTTACCACAGTTTCCAGTTAGAACATAGAAAGAGCATGGCCAAGAGCAAGAAAAGCTAAAATACAGAAGGTGTCTAAATAGATCTCCCTTCTGTTTCAATAAAAGCTACTCTTAGCCCCCAAAAACATTCTCTTTTAAAGGTCCCCCATGGATAACACATCCAAAATTTACTACCCTAACACAGGGAACCAGGGTTTAATTCTTGCTTTTGACTTCTGTATATTATCAGAAGCAAAATGTCATTCTTTATAGACTGACTAAAAGACTCAAGTTGATTGCCAGGGGCAGAGAATTCTTGGAGAGTAAGTTCAAGAAACTCTTTCAAGAGTTGCACAAGATTAATAAGAAAAGCACTTCAGCTGAGGTTATGATCTATGAAGCTGACACCAGAATGATCATAAGAAAAGTGTTTGAAGAGTTCTCTATATTAAAAGCCAAATACAATGTCTTAGCACTGGAACAGGATCACTTGAAGAATGACAATCCCTCTCAGTCAGCACCTGGCTTTGACCCAGGATATGTTTTGGTGTCTGATGAACAGGAGCACCACGGCCTGATATTGGGGTACCTCATATAAGTTGCCAAACACTATTCCCGTAGCTGAGCCTAAAAAACATACAACTAATCATCCTTGTGACTTAAGCTGAGTTGGGTGAAAAGGGGCCCATAGTAGCTGTGTTCTCTTGTTTAGTAACCTGGGCCTGTAGTTGCTTCTGATACCGGTCCTTTACAATATCAAAGTCTGTGTTGCTTGTATAGACCATTTTCTAAAATATTAATTAAGTTTCTATTAAAAAAGGAGAGTAATGTATTGTCAGAGTATTAATTTTATTTAAATGTGTGCTCCTATTTGAGACACTCTTCCAGACCTGAGCGGCCAAATTTGTAATCACATAAATTGAAAATAATGCTGTGGTTTTTGGAATAGATTTTGGTGGATTCACTCTTGAAAGGCACTATTTCTAATCTTAGATATCAAGACAATCCAAATTTTTAGAAAATGTGTTATTTTATGTTTGAAAATATCAATTTTGTGACTGACTCTATTTTGTTTCTGATCATAGCCTTCTAGTTATGTGATCAACATATTGGTTGATATGGAGTGCTTTATAATGTGACATGTTCATTTTTTTGAATGCAGGTTACTTTTGTTGGCTGTCTCAGTTTTGGGATTATGTGTTTGATTTTAATTTTGTTGTTTGTCTGACTATTTTTTAACCTGGACCTAGATAAATGGTACTTTCGTCAAATATAATCAACCTTCAAGCAAAACCAGTTGCCTTTTGTTTTGGACTGAACTGATTTTGTTTTGGTCTGAAACATTTTTGTTTATCATGACAGGCTGTAAAGCTACTGTACCTTATTAACGCCACTATTAGCCAAGCCATCTGCTGTGCTGTCTTGGTGCTGCTTCAGTTCCTTTCTTAGCAGAGCATCCAGGCTCCCTGAATCAACACTGATAGATGTTCTGGGCTATATTATCATGCATGTCATTAAATAAAGACTGGTATTGGTGTTTCTTTCTCCCTTTGAACTTGCTGATAGGTGGTGTCTTTTCTTTATTTCCCTATCACATTTTTTCATACGGCTAGTTAGAGAAAAAGACAGTGATATTGTCATACAGCACAAATCTTTATATGAAGTAAAATGATGAACTTACCATATCCTCAGATTTATAGAAGAATGTCTCACTGCCATCCTGACCATGGGCCCAGTCAGGATTCCTGCATCTGTAGCTCTTAAGGGCTGATGCCAATTCCCAGGTTTGTATTGTGGCTCACTGGTATTAGATCACAAGGGTTTCACTCTGGCAGACAACCAATAATATGGCCACAGTTTTGATAGTACTCTTAGGATAACATCCAATGGATCAAATTCCTCAGCAGTGGGAAACTAAGGCTACAAAAACAGTAGGGTATTTTTTTGTTTTAAATAAAGTGTATTTGCTTTATTAAATTAACTTTTATGATATGCTTTTAGGTGGTGGGAAATAAGCTAATGTTGCAACATCTATGATTACTCCCTCTCGGGAAAATCATTCCCCAAGTGACTTGCTGAATGATTCCCTGATTAATGAATAATTGGTGGTACTCTTATCATATTTTTGAGTTTATACTTTGAGAAGTATAATAAACAAAATAAAGGGGGAAATTAAGAAGAGAATGATACTTTATTTGATATGAATATAGAATATTATATAGTATCATGACAAACCACATGTTGTCCATGTACGTCATAGAGGTCATGGGGCTTATCTGAGTAATGTTCCTCTTGAGTCACGAGGCTTAATCAAGTTGTGTTCCATTTAGGATCTGGATTGAGTGATCCCTGTCATAGATGGTTAACTGATAATGATGCCACTGGTTTATTGACTGGGCAGTGAACCACTCGGTGAGCTGCTCAGTGATTTACTCAGGGGGTTAATTCCCCGAGAGGGAGTAATTAAAGATGTTGCAACATCTCCCCCTGGGGTGCTGGAAGGCGGAGCCTTGGGAACTTTCTTGAGGGTATCTGGTATAAAGGCTTGATACTGATCCAGTTTGGTGTTGGGAGCAGGGAGTCTTGAATTTTGTTGGGCTGTTCTTGCTTTACACAAACA
Organism: Entomophthora muscae; assembly: GCA_014839935.2. Classification (NCBI taxonomy): domain Eukaryota; kingdom Fungi; phylum Entomophthoromycota; class Entomophthoromycetes; order Entomophthorales; family Entomophthoraceae; genus Entomophthora; species Entomophthora muscae. The sequence goes on from QTSX02007200.1 coordinate 286,389, forward strand.
AAGTCGATCATGATGCATATGTTTTAGTTTGGTTAGAGCTCCAATCCCTTTGATGAGGTAGGTGTTATTGGGCTTCACCTCCATGACAATGCCTGGTCTGCGTAAACCTGGGTCTAATTTGTGTTGGTTGTGATTGACAACCCAGATCTCATCTCCAACTTGGAACCTTTCTTGTTGCAATGGGATTGCTTCCCGCTGAACCCTTTGTTGTTTCATTGCTTCTTGGTCCTTTCTGGCTTGTAGTACTTTTGGGTCATTGCTGTCTGGTATCTTCTTTGGAAGTGGCAGTTGTGGTCCCATGGTTGTACTGACAAGTGAAGGTTTCTGACCATAGACAAGTTTGTAAGGGCTTTTGCCCGTATTGCGGTTGACTTGTGTTCTGCAGACCATATGGGCGGTTGGTAGCATGTCAACCCAGGCTTTTGAATTGTTGGCAGATAACTTACTGAGGGCTTCTACTAGAGAGCTGTTTAGTTGTTCTACGCATACATTTGCTTGTGGGTGATATGGGCTGGCTGTGACGTGTTTTATTCCATTTTTGGCAAGATAGATGTTGGTGTTAATAGCTTGGAGTTCAGTGCCTCCATCTGTGATTAAGAAGTCGGGCTTTCCAAACTTAGCTATGATCTCTTTCCCAATGAATTGTCTCACACCGTTGCCTTTGTGCTCTTTTATGGCTTGTGCTACAGGCCATCTGGTTGCATAGTCAATGGCTGTGATGATGTACTTTTTGCATTTGCTTTCACCATGCATAGGTCCCACAATATCTAACGACCATACCTTGAAGGGTTGTGTGATGGATACAGGTACTACTGATTTGGGTGGAGCTTTGGTTTGGGCGTACTTTTCACAGATCTCACATTGTTCCAGTACTTCTCTGATATAGTCTAGCATGTTTGGCCATCAGTAGAGGGTCTTGAGATATTCATGCAAGTTTCTGCTACAGGTGTATCCCAAGTCTCTGTGATAACGGAGGATTGTGTCTATCTTTTGTGTTGACGGAACGTAGGGTACAGTGTCACCATTTGGAAGGATTTGGTGGAGGGTACCATATATGTTTTTGAACAGATGTTTTTTCTTGAGGACTTTCTCTTGGATGTCCATTGGTGTGCCATGTGGGAACCCTTCCTGGAGATTCCCCATGATTAACATGGGCCAGTCAGGGTCGCCATCAGTGTGGAGGATGTGTTTATTGTATAGCCTTGATAGGGAGGCTGCAGTAAGCATCTCTCTGCCTGGCTTGTATTCAATTTGCATGGGGTATCTCTGTATGAGACTCATCCACTTGTCTTGTCTTGTCTTATTGACAGGTGTTGTTGTGTTTTAAAGAATATCAATGACTTATGGTTGGTGAGTACTTTGAACGTCTGGGCTCCTTCTAGATAACATTGCCACTTCATGAGACAGTGTATGATGGCAACCAACTCCTTATTGTGTATAGGTTATCTTTGTTTGCTGTTTGATAGCTTCCTTGATTCATATGCCACGAGGAGGAAGTCATTTTGAGCTGTTTGGATACGGAGGACTCCTCCTATGGCATAATCAGAGGTGTCGGGTTCTAGCCCATAGGTACCCTTGCGGTTTGGGTATTGCAAGATGGGGGCAGTAACCATGCGCTCTTTTAGATGGCGGAAATGTTGATCTTGCAAAGGTGTTCAGACAAACTTGGTTGTTTTCCCAGTGATGGCTGATAGGGGAGCTGTTAGGGCGCCCCAGTCAGGGATGAACCTGCGTACATATACTACCATTCCAAGGAAAGTGCAGAGCTTGCTCTTGTTTCTTGGGGCTGGCATTTCTGTTATAGCGCTTATCTTGTCTGGATTGGGCTTGATACCGTCTTTACTAATGATATGACCAAGGAAGGGGAGTTCAGTTGAGAAGAACTCACATTTGGATGGTTTGGCAATTAGTTGGTTTTCCTGCATGGTACAGAGGACTGCGCAGACGTCTTCACAGTGTTGTTGCAGGTTGGGGCTGTAAATGATGATGTTGTCCAGGTAGATGATTGCTCTTTTCCCAATGTGTTCCTTGAATACTTCATTCATGAAGGTTACAAAGGTACTGGGAGCGTTTGTCATGCCAAAATTGAGGACAACACATTCAAAGGATCTGTATTTAGTTCAAAATGCAGTCTTTGGAATGTCTTCAGGTTTCACGCAAATTTGGTGGTAACCTGCTGTCAAATTGATTTTTGTGAAGATTTGGGACCCCCCCAGGGCATCAAAAAGGTCATCAATTAGGGGCAGGGGATACCTGTTCTTTATTGTGACCTTGTTGAGGGCCCTGTAGTCTGTGACCAGGCAGAGGCCTCCATCTTTCTTTGCCACAAAGAAGACAGCGGCACCAAAGGGTGACTTTGAAGGTCTGATGAGGCCTTTTTTGAGTGCTTTGTCAAGATAAGCTTTCAGGGTGTCGTCTTCTTGTGGTGTGAGGCAGTAGATGGGTTGCACCTTAGGCACGCTACCTTTCAGGTTGATCTCATGTTGTATACCCCAATCAGGGGGCAGCCAGGTAGTGATTCCTGGAATACGGAGGGAAACTCATTGACTAACTGATCTCTGATTGGGTTCTGTTTGTGTTGTATTTCTGTGTTTTTGAAGTGGATGACTTTATACGTACATGTGCTCTAATTGATTTTGCTGATGTCAGTTTCTTTCTCCGCTTTCATGATCTTTACAAATATGTGGTCCCTCATGAGGGTGTCAAGGTGTGTCAGGTACACATGATGATGGACTTCTCCTCGCTGGATAGTGAGGGTGGCACTGTCCCAGTCTATGTGAGGCTTTGTCTTTTGCATCCAATCTAATCCAAGTATGATATCATATTTGGGGATTGGAATGATGGGGCCACTAATTTTTGTTAGGACGTCTCCAATTTGGGCCCAGAAAGGTCTGGTCTTGTGGGTAACTGGTGTGCTGTGGTTGTCTGCCATGATGACTCTCTTGATGTTACTTCAAATGGTAGGTAACTTAATGAGGTCTGTGAAACTCTTGTTAATAAGCAATTGGTTGGCTCCAGTGTCAAATAGCGCTGTGCCCTGGTATTTGCAAAAACAGAAAGGATAAGTAAGGAGTTTATTTCCAGATTGGGGGCAAACAGTAGAGAGTTGCTGGAGGGAACCTGGATCATGGTGATTGAGTCCACGTCCTGTTCTCTGTACGAGTCTTATGAAGAGAGGGAGGGCGGCTCGCCTAAGCACTCCCTTGAGCTTTCCCTCCTTGTTGGTATCTTCAGTGCTAGCCTGGTTAGCTTGTGCAGTGTGATTCCCATTTTGAGGCTGGGTACTGTTGGCTCGGTGGGTTTGCTTGTTGGGGCGAGGCTCTCTCTTCACTGCAGGGTTTTCCTTGTGTTTGTTGGAGGCGTGTAGATTGTCAGACTTCTGAGCTGCGTGTTTCCCTTCTAGGAATACATCCTTGAGGTTCTTGCAGTGGTTCATGTCAAACTGACGTCTGATATGTGTAGGAAGGCCATTGTAGAAGTCTAAGCGTGGTCCAGGTTGATCAAAATTGATGATATTGGGTGCACAGTCACGTAGTCCTTCATATGTGGCAATATATTCCTTGATGGTTCCTGTCATTTTGAAGGTTCAGAGTTCAGTCATAATCATCACGTCTGAATTCTTCATGGAGAACTTTTTGAGGAATGCGGCTTTGAATATTTCCCAGTTTTCCTTCTGGTCAGGATGTTGAGCCAGCCATTCAGTAACAAAACTTGAAGCAGTCCCTGTGACGCGAAGGGCAATTTTGCTAACCCAGAGTCTTTGGGGGTACTTCACTTGTTCAAATTTGCTCTCGGTACTGTTGATCCAAAGAGAGGCGTTCTCACAGTGTAGTCCTGCAAAGGCGCCAATCTCAGCGGTATGTAAGCGTTGAAACACGATATTGGGTATCTCAGGTTGCGTAGACATTGCTGTAGCTGGCGTGGTAGGGAACAGTCTGCAGGTTTTGAGAGTGTTGTACTTGTCAATGAGTACAAGGAGATTATCATAGATGACAAGTCCAGGGGGGACATCTTGTCCTACTTTGTAATCTCTCCAACTGTTAGGGAGTGACATTGCTTGGGTTCTTTTCTTGGGAGGAATTTTTTCTTTGACTTTGGTAGGTATGGATAACCTACCTGTGCTACCACTGTCGAGTTTATACTTCTGGGAAGTATAATAAACGAAATAAAGGGGAAAATTAATAAGAGAATGATACTTTATTTGATATGAATATAGAATATTATATAGTATCATGACAAGCCACATGTTGTCCATGTACGTCATAGAGGTCATGAGGCTTATCTGAGTAATGTTCCTCTTGAGTCACAATGCTTAATCAAGTTGTGTTCCATTTAGGATCTGGATTGAGTGATCCCCGTCATAGATGGTTAACTGATAATGGTGCCACCGGTTTATTGACTGGGCGGTGAACCACTCGGTGAGCCGCTCGGTGATTTACTCGGGGCGTTAATTCCCCAAGAGGGAGTAATCAAAGATGTTGCGACAATATGTTCATCTTATATGGGGATCAACCACTTTGGATCCTAAATGGAAGAATCACTTGGATAAGCCTCATGACATACATGGACGGCATGTGGCTTCCCATGATACTATATAATCCTCTATATTCATATCAATAAAATATCATTCTCTTCTCAAATTTCCCCTTTATCTTGTTTATTATACTTCTCAAAGTATATACAAAACACTATTAAAAGTTTGAAAAGGAAAATTCAATTCTGAACAATCTGTGAAATTAAGCTAATCTGATAGCACCACATTTTTTAAAAGACAAAACTAGTTTCCATCAAATTGACAGAAAAATTGATGCTGGAACATCAAGTTGAACCTTAAATAGAATCAATCACTTTGAAAGCATCCTAGAGTCTATGCAATTGGTAGGAAGAGAGTAACTAACAAGATTGATCACTCTTTATTGATTCTATAATTTGAGCCTTATTGCTCAGATTTGATGATTCAAGTCAGTGGACATGGGATGAAAAGCAGCAAGATTAGCTTGAGCCAGATAAAGGGCAGTACAAAAGAATGCATTATAATACTATTTTACATAGTCATGGTGTCGTCTGCCTTAAGAAACCACTTGAAATACTCATATGCAGACCAGCATAACGCTGTAGAAGGCATATGCGACATTACCCGAGGGGCCAGACCTCTAGTAAACCCTTTGAGTCCTTCCCGAGTATAAATCAGACGGGCAGCTTTGATCATCCCAGATGTTTTAAGAATTTCAGGATCAGTAGAGGAGCCACGAGTCTGAAGTAAAGTTTTTGTTACATCTAATGGTGTAGTAACAGCAGCAGCAATTGCACCTGCTAACCCACCAGCAAGGACATGTGAAGTAGGATTATAACCTTTGTTTGGGTTAAGGTAATCAGATACAGCTTCATAGGTGGTAAATTGGATTGCTTGAAATGGAACTGTCATTGCTAAAGTTGTTGGATATGAGATGTAGAAAGCAGTAATCCCTTCTCTTTTGAAAAGATCTTTAGCACATACAAATATATTTGAGTATTGAGATCCATGAATCTGCATGCGCTGTTTGATGACTTAATATTAGCTAAGGCATAAGAGTGATTTACCATCAAATGGGTTCATGAAGGCATCACTTACAATGGATGAACATGCTCCTGCAGCAGCTTGGTAGCTTTAGTTTATAAATCCAAATAATCTTTACCTATGCCAGTATGGGAATGCCCTGATGAATTAAACAGCTTCTTAGTCTGTTCATAGGTTCCAAAATACAGAGCATGGGCTGGACCAGCACCCATTACAACAGAGCCAGCACCTCGCCAAAGGGTCATGGCTCCCTCAGTGGCTGAAATACGTGTAAAGGCTTGAAGCATATTTGTATAGACTGCTTGAGGATTTGTGCTTAAGACTTGCATCCTAGTCTATGCAAAGGGTTAATGAAGCTTATAGAGATCAACCCAAATAATTCTGCTACAGAAAGTACACTGGCAATTTAACATTTTAAATCTAAACAAGCCTGATAATCAGAGGGAAATAGTTAATAAACATCAGGTATACATTGTATAAATGCCATTCAAAGCTCCATAAAATCTAAACTGTAAAAAGATAATGTCTATTTTTGGACAGCTTCCAAAAGATAAAATTCACAAGCTTCGACCAAAAACTTAGTGTTATTATTGTCACTAGCTCTAAAAAGCCTGACAGTGAGCCAAGAAAAAATATTTTGCTGAAACTTTTGAACAGCTTTGGGGTTAAGCCCACAATTAAGCTTATATTTGGAAGGAGAAACTAGAAATCAATAGTTCCTTCTTTTTTAGGACCAATTTGAAACAAAAGTTGTATTGAGTTTAGAGTGAGAAAGAATAAAAGCTAAACACTAAATTCAAGAAACTCTCATACAATTGATTTATTACTATGCTTAAAATTAATAATCACCTTCTAGGCCAAAACGCAAATTTAACATCAATGCTTGATCTATTTATCACTAGAAATTGGGGGTTTGAAGTATAAGGAGATTCAAGTTTAAGCTCTCGGCAAATAAGCTTTAAAAGTTACAAGAGTGGCTCAATTTCAACATGCCTGCTTTGTTTGGTTAAGTTATAGAGGATACTCAATAGTGCATGTTATAAGAAACTACTTTTGCCAATGAAGGTTTTGTATTACAAGTATTACTTGCCAGGGACAAATGGTTAAAGCTTTATGACTTCTAGAATTATACTCAAAGGAAAAGTATCAAATGCTCACCTTGATGCTGTCGAGAGGATGCATTACAATGTGTTCAGTAATGCCAGCTAGAGCACCAGCAGCTAGCTGGACAGAAAAAGGTGTGTTTTCAGGAAGAGCTTCGTAATCAACTTCAGTCATTATTACAGATATCTAAGGTATACGTTAAATAATTGGTTTTATCAAGTGAATTGTACGGTTATATAACCTAAGTATAGTGTTATGCTTGAGTTACAGTACAGAAAAGGGCTGGGCTTTGAAGGAATAAAGGTGATTTGAAGCAGGGGCTTGGCTGCTTGGATGAAACTTTAGGTGTAGATTTATTCTCAGATTAGATGATCTAAATCTGGATAAGTTTGCTTTCATAAATTCAAATCGATAAGGATTTATAAAGACCTTAAGCACTCAGAAATGCTATGTAACATTGGATAAGACTAAGTTTGATTGGTGATGGCAAACTTAGACTTTTATACCAACTGTAGACCTATGACCTTTTTATTAGTTGTTTATGACATAATAAAACAACATTATAGCATAATCTGATACAGCTTAAGGGTAGGTTGCTTCATCTTATAATCATTGATCTGCCAACTTCGACTTTCCTTACGACGGCTAAATTTGACGTCATAAGACTATAAGTCGCGTA